>JBBIGA010154247.1:0-18243 GCA_037576975.1 Alestes dentex | reverse complement strand
TTTGCAAACAAAAACGATAAGGAATCAACTCATTATTTCTCTCCTGCTGTCCCTCAGTCACCAGTTAGCGCTGATACCGGCGGTGTTACGCAGTGCACATCAAAATACATAGGGTGGTGAAGTGTTGTCCTAGCACGAAAAAAAGCCCTAAATTGTGATCGCAGCACGTATTTTGATTACACTGTATATCGTGATGGCTTCATGAAAACTTGTGAGACCGGGCTCTGTCATTACTGCAATCACCAACATTGACCTTCAGCCATATAGGAATATTTGGAACCACGTCAGCTGATCGCATTATATTTACTTCACTATTTATGATGCATTTGTCTTAGAAATGAAAGAAAAAGCATTTGTGAGAGAATGGTGTACAATTTTCAAAAAAAATATTTTGGCAAGTGAAAATATCTCATATTTCTCATTTAGAGGCTGTTGCAAAAGTATTATAAGATTATCTCATGAAGTATACTAGATGTATATTTTCTTTTATGTTCCCTTTCCATTCCTGCTGTGTGACACAGTCCGTCTAATGGTGGTCAGGACTGCCCGGGGGTGAACTATGAGTTCCACTTGTGCAACACAGACGACTGCCCCAAGCACTTTGAGGACTTCAGGGCTCAGCAGTGTCAGCTTCGCAACTCACACTTTGAGTACCAGAACACCAAACACCACTGGCTCCCCTATGAGCATCCGGATGGTGAGTGTGACATTTGAGATGGAGTAAATCCAAGGAGTGTAAACTGATTCATCCCTTTAAAATCTGAGCATAGTTTTTGACGTTAGTGCTCATTATTGAGTAACTAACATCAAGTTATGAGAGTGAGTGTGTGCATCTGAAGGTTTAGGGGGTTACTTACAACTGAGGTAACTGAGGAACAGTACTGAAAAGTGTTCCTCACTGTTTGTGATTCACCCTGCCCCTGCCTGCAAGAATCTAGTCAGCGGAACTGAGGTGTAAGCATATTAAAGTCTCAAAAACTAGCTTCAGGTTCAAGTTCAGCTTTATATATATTGCACATTATCATACACAAAAGGTCATTCAGTGTGCTTTACAGGAATAGAGAATAAAATAAAGTGGAATAAAATAGAATAAGATAATGGAAAAGAGTGCAAAGATATAATGGGAATATTTAAAAGAAGGCGGAGGAGAATAGTGCAGCTTTTAACAGCTTTTTAAAGCTACAATTGGTGCAGTTCTGATAACGATGGGCAGTTTGTTCCAGCAACGAGCTGCATAAGTGACTAAAAGCCATTTCAGCATGTTTAGTTTCAGATCTTTTCACCACTAGGTGATCAGCTTCTGCAGAGCTAAGGGACCTACCAGGAATATATACTTCAAACATATCAGAGACTTGTTTAGCTTGGAGCGGCTGGTGGCCTAGTGGTTAGGGAGCTGCCCCCGCAGGTTCTTGTTCAACTCCCAGCACTGCTAGTTGCACCTGCTCCCTTGAGCAGGGTACCGTCACCACACACCGCTGCCTGATGCTTCACTTGGTGAATGGGTTAAATGCAAAGAAAGGATTTTCATTGTTCACACTGTGTGTTCACGTGTGACTAGAAGGGGCCACTTTACTTTATCATCAGAAAGTCTGGTGCATTTTGTCGGTGCCTACTGTGAAAAGGCACATCAGTGTTATTTTTGTGTGACATGTAAAGGCTGATTTTTGACTCTGATTTTTGACACAGAAGACCAGAATATCCACTAGTGTTAGGCCTGAAGCCTGAATCTATGTGCTAGACTGCCAGTTAGTTGTGGTTGTTTGGTTGCCTTTGATTGGGCCAACTTCAACACAGGCAATTCAAAAGTCCCTTGTGTTTTATTGCTGTTGCTATTTAATGCTGTTTTATTATTATTCCTATTACAATGCATTAAATGAACAGTTAATAATTGCACCTCTTGCCCTTTGAATGTTGCACTCTTTCACATTGTACAATAGTTGTTATATCAAATTTGATATGAATACTACTAATCTTGGGCTTCGATGTTAGATCCCTGGTGATGCCACAACAATCAATGGATTACAAGTACAAGAGAGCATAATTGGCTTCTCTCTCTGTGGGTGGCATGGTTCTATCCTGCGTAGGCGTCTGTTAGCTGGTGTAATAGCGGGTTGTGAACGGCAAAATTTAAGGGAGTCTATGGTAAGATTTTCAAAACTGCAAGCAACGCAGAATGATTGAAATGTTTTGTTTAGTTTCATTAATCCCCAATCTCCCGCCCTCGTCTGCAAAAAGTTTGATTCTGTTTCGTCCCATTAACTTCTCACCTCTTTTTCAATCCATCTTCTATATCTTGCTTCAAAAAATCTTGTTGCTGCAAGCAGAACCGTTTGCAAAACTGTTTCCCGTCAGAGGTGTAGATAGTGAATCAAAATTAAATGACAAAAGCTCTATGTCTATGTTGCAGACATTTCTTTAAGACAATATGTGAACACTCCACCCTTTATAAGGCTCTATAACATCCACATAAATCTTTTATGGTGATTGACATAAACCTACATTAAGATTTATAATACCTTATTCCAACAAATGTCAGCTGTCATAACGGCTGCCTTATTCAATGTAGATGTAATTTCAGCCCACAAAGTGTTTTGGCAACTGACTATTGTTAAGATAATTATTAACATTTATATAGGTCAATATTTGTGGCCTTTATCCAATGCGACTACCTGGAGCAACTTGGGGTTAAGGGTCTTGCTCAGGAACCCAGGGGTTGTATGAAAGTAGGATTCGAAGGATTCAAATCTCTTGGTCCAGAGGCAAGTATCCTACCAACTAGGCCACCACCCGATATCAGGTGTCATTGAAAGGCTTATGTAGGTGTCATGTAGCCTAAACACTGAGTTGTGTCCCAGGGCGGTGTTTCTAGAAAAGCTGCTGGATTACATTAGGACAAGACATTGTGCTAGCAGGTGTAGGATAATGTATTGATGCTGTGAGAGTTTCTTGCTTGCATCCTCCCTCCTTTTAGCTGTATACATGTCAAACGTCAATAAACACAAACACCGCGCTCACCCTCAAGGCAGAGAGTTGGTGAGCTGCTGTGTACGGCAAACGCAAGATCAAGGAACACATATCTGAAAGCTGCGTGGTCAAGTGGGGGTCAGACTCCATGCTGTTCTTCATCGAGCCTCGTTCCCTCTCTCACCTCTGTTTGATTGACCCTTTCATCTGTTAGCCATGCAGGAGGCCTGCTGAGTTTAAATGTTGCCTCCTACGCAAAAATGATGGATTGCTCCTACGGACACAAAAACCCTATAACTTTAGCCTGTGGTTATCCAGCCCAGTCATGCCTTAGTACAGTTGGTCATTGCGTCCAAAGCTATTTACTCAGCAGGGTTTTGACCTCCAGTCACGGAGATAAAAGGGCTTTTAGATGTAATGTTCCTGCTCTGATTGTGAAAGGACCACAATGCTGCATGTGACAGCCGAAGGACTTTTCTGTTTATATACATTTAGAATGGCGTTTTATACACATCCATATTATGATCTTATTTAGTGCTCAACTCTCTGTAGCTTTGAGTTAGCCTAACCGTGTCACCCTCAGCTTGCCATGTCAAAAACAGCAATCCGACCAACATAGCTCGGTAAAATGCATAAAAATAGAACCCTGATGGAGACAAATGAAAAGATCATTCTAATTTATCTCATATTTACCACTGATGTGACTCATAAAAGCTGTACTTGAATAAGAGACTACAATAGTGACCAGAGCAACACAGGGCGCACAAACAGCTGGCCTTCATCTGACTGTTAATACATCGTCGCTGCCCACTGGATATTATTTGAGCTACAGAAATGAAGACACTTAAAACTGATTCATGTTTGTAGGTATAAGCGGAGATATTTTACATGACTATGGGTTTGCAGAAAGAAAAAAAAAAAAAACTTTTACAATGTTGACATAAAAAACCATAAGACCTATGCAGAGCGTAGATATAATTCATTATGCAATTATATTTAAGCACTTTGACAAAACCTCAGTAGTTAGACTTCTAAGGGTTAGTTGTATCAGGTGGTATTCCATGTCTTTGGTCCGTTGGCCACTACCCCACATTGCTTGAAACATTTGAACAATATAGATTTTTTTCTGCTGCATACACATGCCATGGCTGATACGCTTGGATGATCTACTTTGACTAGTACACAGGGAGCAAGCACAAGAGAGCCTACCGCAGCTTACAGAGATCAATGAGCTCACTTTCCGGTCAACTGTTCCCACCCCACTGTCTGTATCGACCTTTCATGTAAACAGACCTGTCCCATTTGCCCACACTGCCAGAGCTCACATAAAGCCTTGCACAGTTTCCCTTTCCGGTCCCCAAATGCGAGCAATCGGCTTTGGTATGTTTGATGCCTAATGCTTGTTCCTTTAGTTTTGTATCAGAGCTATAGAGCTAATGTAATAAAGTTTAATAGGAATTGAATTTGGGATTCAAAATTGACCGTAGGTGTGAGTGTGTGAGCGAATGGTGTGTGTGCCCTGTGGTGGCGAATGGTATGTGTGTCCAGGATGAGTCCGCACCTCACGCCCAGTCACACCGGGATAGGCTCTGGGTACCCGTGACCCTGGTAAGAAATAAACGGTTACAGAAAATGAGTGAATGAATGAATGAATTTACTGTATATTACCATATTACTACATAGTATAGCCAGAAACACAGCATCCCTGGAGCCACATGTGGAGACAGTACTATGCTCAAGGGAACCTCAATGGTTCCACTAGCAGTCCTGGGGTTTGAACCCACAAGCAGAGGGAACTTCCAGCAGGCCACCCGCATGTTTCTACAGAAACATGGTGAATGGCACTGAGGTGATTGCTGTGCTGTGCTTTTAGACCAGAAAGAGCCGGAACAGGAGACATTAATAAGACATTTTCTATACACGTTCATGCTGTTGCCACAACTAGACTAGTTGATCCTCCTTCTCTGTAATTCATCTAGCAGAGTCTATTCAGCTAAGCCCTCAGTGGTTGATGGTCTTTCATGCATGTCGTCCACATTGTGTTTGACACCAGAGAATCACCGTCCACTCGATTCTACGGGGCACTTAGTCATTAGTATTGAACATGTTACATGTTTTTCATTCACAATCAGGGCAACCCCCCACTGGCCTGGTAGCATATTGGAGGAGTAAAGACTGGATCATAGACACCCCACACCACAGGAAAATCTATGAAGACGACCTCGATATTGGGAGAATTTTTGATCGTGTGCAAGGGCAAATTGGCTTCAAAACCAAACTGAGGCATAATGCAAATTCCTGTTGAATACGTAACTCACAATGAGTGAAAGTGTTCATGAAACAGGTTTGAGTGAATGTTGAGGGTCACAAACAAATGTATTTTCTGATCTTGTAATGAATGATTCATGAAGAAAAAGACATCTGAACCATTTGCATACTAATGCACAAATAATACAATAATAAGCATTTTAATGATTATATTTCAAGGTGAAGTTGCAGTGAGCTGTGGTGCTCCTTAATTTTACCCCTTAAAATTACCTTAATTTTGATTTGCTTTCCCATACAGGAAATTAAGGACAATTTGCCCCTTAAATAATCGAACCTCCTGAATACTCATGCCTTAAATTTAGTCTTAGGGTAAAATTACGGGGTCGGTTTTACAAATGAACGGTCACTTAATTAAAATTAAGGGGTTTGGTGTATTTTCAGGGGTAAATTATGGTAGTGTTAAGCACATTTCAAGTACATATTGTAGTGATGTAGTTTTATTAGTCTGTTCAATTGTTTAACTATAACTATAAGTTGTGTTAGCTGTGCATTCATAATAAAGGCAGGGATAGCTGTGGTGTTTTCTAAATAAAGTACTAAAAGAGTATTGGATCTTGTCCTTTCTGGTTAATAAAGGTGTGTGTTGGTTTTATAGAATTATGCAAAACGAAATAAATGAGTTAAATAATGAGTAGTGACCGATTGTTCTTAGGTTAAGGGACGATTTTGCCGAACTTTTGTCATAAACAGCTCCTCCTGCTGTCTTTCAGCCAACAAAAGATGTCACCTGTACTGCCAGTCGAAGGAGATGGGTGATGTGGCGTACATGAAGCAGCTGGTGCACGACGGAACGAGGTGCTCCTACAAGGATCCCTACAGCATCTGTGTGCGGGGAGAGTGTGTGGTAAGCTGCTGACAGCCATTATCCTCTCAAGCCCTATAGTGGTGCAGCTTCACAGCGACAGCGCAAACTCCTCTGACAGCACCTGCCCAGAACGCTGACAGCAACTCTAACAACCTGTCACGGTAAAAAAGGACCCCCACGAAACGGTCCTCAGAGGAAGGCTGCGGTATTGTCATCAATACTTTTACATGACTGCCTTCGCCCACACGGCAAAAAAAAACAAATGCTTATGTGAAAGTTGAAAGCTATGGCAATTGGAACAATGGGCTGATTTGCTGCAGAAGCACACTTTTGCTTTTCTTAGACGAATTGTAAATGCAGATATATTTTATTTCTTCTTTCCTTGGATAGAGTGAATGAAATAATAATGATTTTCGGGAAGAAGGAGCAAACGTAGCTCATTTAGCACAGTTTTGGAAGTGCTTATCAACAGGAAAGTTGCGCGAAAGCTCTGAAAAGGCTCTCTCAAGGTCTGTGTCTCCAAAAAATACAGCAGACTGCATTATTTTGTGGTTTTACCCGAGGCAGCTGCCCTCCAATCGCTGAATGAGCAGAATAGGAACAATTTTAGAGGCACAACTAGTGCTGTGGTTTCATGACATCACCTGCGACTAATAATAGGAGTTTGAGACAAGTGACGAGAGGCTTCAGGAAAAACTGTCCTGGCTAAGTTCTTGTTTCTGGCTGCCCTCTCTCTCTCTCTCTCTCTCTCTCTCTTTCTCTCTCTCTCTCTCGCTCTCGCTCTCTCTCTCTCTCTCTCTCGCTCTCTCTCTTTCTCTCTACCCGTTTCTCCGTCTCTGTCTGCCTCTCTATTCAGAGATAAACAATGTGACAGTATTATCATACATGAAATTCGTCTTGTAAGAAAAATCACAGTCACCGATCACAGTTACAGTGGCACTTGAAAGTTTGTGAACCCTTTAGAACTGTCTACATTTCTGCATGAATATGACCCGAATCATCATCAGATTTTCACACAAGTCCTCAAAGTAGATAAAGAGAAGCCAGTTAAATCACCTGGTCATTTATTTATTGAGGAAAATGATCCAATATTACATATCTGTTAGTGGCAAAAGTATGTAAAATTAGAGTCAGGTGTTTTCAATTGGTGGGATGACAATCAGGCGTGAGTGGGCATCCTGTGTTATTTAAAGAACACAGATCTATCCAAGTGCTAACAAGTGTTTGTGGAAGTGTATCATGGCACAAACAAAGGAGATTACTGAGGACCTCAGAAAAAGCGTTGTTGATGCTCATCAGGCAGGAAAAGGTTACAAAACCTTCTCGAAAGTCTTCAGACTCCACCATTCTACAAAATCTGATGATGTTTATGCAGAAATGTAGACAATTCTAAAGGGTTCGCAAACTTTGAAGCACCACTGAATTTTTTTACTATTTTATATGTTGGTCAAATTATCTAAATTAATTATCCTCCAAAACATAGGATTGTATTCAAATTGATTGTATTCAAAAGAATGATGTGCATATGCAAAACCATGGCTGTGAATTTGAGTTCAACATGATGAAAAGAAATAAGAGTTTCTTGTTATTAATGTCAGCTCAGAAAGAAAGCCAAGTTCCTGTTAAACCCCTTGTCAGAGTAAAAAAAAATTGTGTGTAAGAGACAGCTTAAATTACAACTCAAAAATGTCAAATGAATGCAATATAGGCCTCAGTTTGATTGACATTCCCACGTACTCTGGACTTCGGGCAGATCTTTGTTTATGAACTATAAATACACAAATGTATTTTTTATTTAAAAATATAAAAAATATGTCCGTTATGGGTTTTTCTGAAGCCGATGCCGATATTTAGACGTCAGGGTCAGCTGATGGCCGATATATGCTGCCGATATTTTTTTGGCCAATAATTAGACATTTCCCCTCTGTTTGTGTAGTAAAATATCACACTAATAATATTTTACTAACAAAGGATACACCAAATTTCTTAACATTTATTTAACACTGACTAAACATAAATAAAAACATAAATAACATAAATAAAACTGCAAATGTCTAAACGATAAATAAATACATAACATTTGAACGTGACCAATAATTTGTAAACAAAACAAAGTTTTCAAGTTACAGACTATTCCTGAGGGAAGATAAAATTGTAAACAACAATACAAAAAGGAGAGTCCAAATAATCTTTGGTTTTAATCTCTTTATGCAGTCCCTGAATCTTCTTCACACCACCCATCCCTCACTGAAAGTTCTTAGTATTCCCAGGTTAAGAGCTGCAGGTTGTCATGCAGGAAACACAAATGTTCTGCATTTTCTCCTGGGAGCCTACTCCTCTTCTTGTCACAGATAATCCCAGTCTCACTAAATACTCTCTCACTGGGAACAGAGGAGGGGGGTGGACAGGGGAATTTTCTTGCCAGTGGTGCAAGAAGGTGTAGGCAGGATTTGTTCTGTTTCCAGCATTCCAGTGGCTGACCAGTCTGTCTGTCAATCAGTGGCTCACGGAGGTACTGATCCAGCTGCTCAGAGATGTGATGCTCGTTATCTCTCTCTTCAGAAGGACTTCCGTGAGCCCCCAAGATCTTTGCATGCATTTGTTCAACAAGACAGGAGGGCCCTGGTAATTCTTCTTCTTCCTCCACCCTTCTCTGTTTTGATTCTGATCCTTGATCCTCAGTGGTGGTTTTTAGTTGTTCAGAGTCAGACGCAATGGCGTGCTCTTCTTTTATCCATTGATTTGCCTCGCTCAGTGTGTCCACTGCAAAGAAGACATGACCCTTATACCGAGGGTCCAGCAGTGTTGCTATCACCGAACATATATTATCCTCCATCTTAGCAAATCTTCTCTCCAAGCTTTGCAGCATGGTTTTTATCCGCCTCGTGTTTGGACCCTCTGCCTGAAGCATCATCTTCAGCACAGCAATGCTTGGGATTAAACTGGAGATGGAAGCCTCTGACTTGCTGATCTCAAGAGTAACTTCCTCAATTGGTTGCAGTGTCTCAATCAAATTTGAAACAATGTCCCATTGATCTGCAGTTGGAGTTACAGACTTTCCATGTTCTGCTCCAGCATTCTTTGCAGCATGTGTAGTGTGGAGTTCCAGCGGGTGGGCTCAGCCTGAATGATGCTGTGCTGGGGGAGGCCAAGTTCTTTTTGAATTTTAAACAAACGCTGTTTTGCAAGCACAGAGTCTTTGAAGTGTTTAGCACATGTCTTTAACTTGGCAATAATGGCCACCAGTACTCGCTGACTGCTGATGCCCTCGGTCACCACAAGATGCATTGTGTGTGCACTGCAGCTGAGATCAGGTACTTCTGCCAGCCTGAGGCCTTTAACCATGTTAGCACCACTGTCACGGAGCACAGGCACAACTCTGTCATAGCTGATGTCCCAGTGCTTCAGCATGCTAAGGTACATATTGCTGATGTAATCCCCAGTGTGGGAGCCAGACATGGCTTTGACATTTAGAACAACTTGTTTCCTTTCCCAGTTGTTGTCAATGAAATGACATGTCAGACTTATCAATGCTTCTGTTTCTCCAGACCAACAGTCTGTTGTGAAGGATAAATGGGGGCCGGCCTCCTCTGCAATCAGTGCTTTTATTTTCTTCTCAACATTTACAATTATGCCATCCAGAATGGCTGTGCGGTAGTGCTTCTCAGTTTTGAGGGAATACCTGGGCTCCAATGCAGCCACCAGCCACCGAAAGCCAACATCTGAAACAACTGTAAATGGCTGGTTGTCTGTGGCTGTCATTTCTGTAATTAAAGTGTCGATTTTTTTTTGACCTGTGATCAGAATTCTACCATTTCTACTACAGTGGGCTGTGATATATTGGCCGTAGAAGCAGCTGCTTCTTTTTCTTTCTGTGCCTGGAGGTAAGCCTGGCGGTGATGGCATTTAAGGTGACTCCACAAATTTGTGGTGTTTTTCTTTATTCCTTCTTTACCTCCCAGGCTCACCAGATTGTGGCACATATTACACCTGGCCTTTCCAGGTGTTGGCTCCATAAAATGGTGCCACACAGGATTTGATTTTTCAGACATTCTGAAACAGAAGGAAAAAAATACAAGCTAGAATGTTTTGTATAGTGCCTTCATCTTCAGTTCATTCTTTAATTCCAGTAATCCATGCACATGAAAACAATTAAAACAACATTTTGAATCACAAAATAACACTAGTAACTGAGTGTATGATGGTATGATGGATAGTATATAAGATCTTTCACTAACATGTTGTTTATGTTGTCAGCACACAGACAGCTTGCAGATTTGACACAATCTAGTGATAATAATAAAATAACTTTTCTGTATTATAGAGCCTTGTACTGCAATGACAATGTAACTGGTTTTCAACGGATATGAAGGATAGACGGGTTTATTGGTAAAACTGACTGTGTGCAGACATCTGACAAATTGTTCGAATCTCCGCTCTCAGACACAAACAAGCTGCATAGAAGTACCTCTAGATGCCTGAATATAGGCGTACTAAACTCGGCGTACTAAACTTGTAAAAAATGCTAAATATCGGCCTGATATATCGGTCGACCTCTACTCAGAAGGTGTTGATGTGGCAGGTACACAAAAAGAAGATTTTACCAGAACAAACAGAGATGGAAGCCTTATCTTATGTTCTTTCCTCCACTGCAGAAGGTCTGTACTTTTAGGCACAGGCTGTTCCCCCACATACTTGAGACTCTTTTCTCTCACTGAATGATCGATGACATCTGCCTCATCTCTGCTGTCATTGTGGCTAGATGTTGCTTCTGAGTCTGACCCAAGGGGTGCACCCAGCAAAGACACAGACTTCTTCTCTGTAACACCTGCTGAGGTTTTGGCCTCCCTGCCCTGTACTGCTGTTACTGTTTCCTTCACTCTGCTCTGTGCTTCTAGTGAGAGGGCTTTCACTTTCACCTGCAGTTTCAGGCTTTAATCTTGGGACAGAAATCTCAGTCTGAGAAACCTGGGATGGAGGGTAGCTACAGTTATGCTGGTTTTTCTAGCAGCATCTCTGTAGGTCATCTCAACCTCCCACGCTGTTGAGATGTTTTGTGCTGCAGCCGCCTGATATCCCTGCAAATGGGTGTTGTCAATGGCTGCATTCTGTGTGGACTTTATCAGCCCTTTAATTAGTGCAGACACAGAGGAGAGGGTCACACATGACTCCCCCCTCTAAGATAAACAGGATTACAATCAAGCAGCTCAATAGCTTGTTCTAGCTCCTCCAGCAGACTCCAGTCTCCAGGCTTTGAAGTCCAGAAACTCTTTGTGTGACTTCTGGGTCTGACAGGGTAAAAGCGATTATTTCTTACACTAACATCTTCATCAGATTTAAGTTTGTTTTAGGGTAACACAACATTGACAAGGGCTGCTATTACGTTCGTGTGAATTTGCTGTATTTTCTAAGCCTTCGATCTTTGGTAGATTTTACACTAAACATCTTGACCAGAGCAAACCGACTGATGTCAGGCATGCAGCAATTATGAAGTGATATTGAAGAAAAGCATTTGTTCTAATGACTAAAGCATTTTACAAATTGAAAAGGCGAATTCATATTTATTTCATAAAATAAAAAAGATGTATTGGTTTAAAATATTTACATCGACACATTTCAGCACTGACGTCATTTACAACAATGTAATTGCTGCAGCCTTATTACTGGAATGAATGTTTTTTTAAGTATTAT
Organism: Alestes dentex; assembly: GCA_037576975.1. Classification (NCBI taxonomy): domain Eukaryota; kingdom Metazoa; phylum Chordata; class Actinopteri; order Characiformes; family Alestidae; genus Alestes; species Alestes dentex. The sequence continues at coordinate 6,455 of JBBIGA010154247.1, read as the reverse complement.
TGTGTAGATTTTAACTCTGTAATGTATTTTTTTATGCATATTTTCTAAGGTCAGCGCTACCTGCTCTAAAAGATTATCTGCACCCCTGCTATCTCTCTTTTTTCAGAAAGTGGGCTGTGACAGAGAGATTGGTTCTAACAAGGTGGAGGATAAGTGTGGAGTGTGCGGGGGAGATAATTCCCACTGCAGAGCCGTAAAAGGAACCTTCACCAGAACCCCCAAGAAAGCTGGTATGATCCTTTTCATTTCTACTTTCCGAGGATCACAGTGGACAGTATTTCTTTGCTCCATCTCTTTCTTATTGGCGAAACAGTTCTGTCACTGTGGGGTTGTGTTTTTTTTTTTTTTGTTGTTGCTGTTGTGTTCGGTCTCCTAGGTCTCCTAGTTTTAGGGTCAAACCCACATGTCTGTTCATGCCAGTGTTCTTCTCACACATTTTGGAGGACTTGGCAAATGCGGCATACTGGCCTTTTGGTGCTGGTGTGAGTCATCCAAAGAATTACACCTCATAGCGCTCAAGTTAGCCCTCAGAAGTCAAGACTTATTACATTTGCTTTTCTGTACCTTTCAAATCTAATAGTTTTATATTGACACTGCACATCAGACTTTTTTTCAGCTTATTCCAATGTCAAGAAATAACAGAAACAACGTAAAGATACTTTCCACAAACATCATTATACTTACAACAAGAGGTTCATCACGTTTAAAACATCATGAAATATCTCCCATTCTATTTAAAAAGTGAATTTGCAATTGCAAGAGAATTCCTCCTCGTGCTTTTTATAATTAATTTTTATAAAATTAATAGTAATGCTTTTAAAGATGGACATAAGAATGGACTTAAAGTCAAGCCCTTTCATTAAAAAGCATTTCTTTTCCAAATCTATGAATTATTTACTTAACATGCCAACTTCAGCCGGTAGCAAGCTGAGCTTTCATATGTACATTGATCAGCCACAACATTAAATTCACTAACAGGTAAAGTAAATAGCATCAATAATCTCATTACAGTGGCATGTGTCAAGTGCTGGGATATATTAGGCAACAAATGAGCAGTCCGTTCTTGAAGCCAATGTGATGGAAGCAGCAAAAATGGAGAAGCAACCCACGTCACCCAAGGGTCATTAACGCGCATGGGGAGTGAAGGCTAATCGGTTTGGTCTGATCCCACAGAAGAGCTGAGCATGACAGAAAGGTGTCGGAACACACAATGCATTGCAGGTTCACTGTATTGGGGTCCATAGTCGCAGACCATCACAGAGCTCACGCTGATCAATGTTCGCCGCCTAAAGCGCCTTCAGTGGGCATGTGAGTATCAGAACTGGATCATGGAGCATTGGAAGAAGGTGGCCAAGTTGGACAAATCATATTTGTAGATGGCTGTGTGTGTGTGTCATTTACCTGGTGAGGAGATGGCACCAGGATGCACTATGGGAAGAAGATAGGCAGCGGAGGCAGTGTGATGCCTCCTGAAAAGTCTCGAGTCCTGGCATTAATGCGGATGTTACTTCAACACTTGCCACTTACCTGAACATTGTTAAAGACCAAATATATCCCAACGGTTTACCAAATGGCAATTTTAGCAGGACAATGTGTTCAGGATATTGTTCAGGAATGGTTAGAGGAGCACAACAAAGAGTTTAAGATTCAAACATCTGTGGGATGTGCTGGACAAACTAATCCAGTCAATGGAGGCCCCAGCTTACTGGATTTGAATGATCTGCTGCTAATGTCTTAGTGACGGATGCCACAGCACACCATCGGAGGTGTTGTGCAGTGCATGCCTTGCTGCATCCAAGCTGCTTTGGTGGCACAAGGGGACCTAGATAATATTAAAGTAAAGTAAACTGGCCCCTCAGAGTCATGAGTGAATACACCACAGCACACAGTGTGAAATTGTTTTGGGGGATGGTGTGTGGGGATGTTCCCTTGCATAAGGGAACCTCAGAGGTGCCACTAGCAGTGTTGAGAATCGAGCCCGCAACCATCTGATTGCCGGGGCAACTCCCTAACCACTAGGCCACCAGCTGCCCCAGGTCGTTTTAATGGCAGGTCGTTATATGTTGTGGAGTCGGTGGATCCACCCTGTGGAACTGTTGGAGTCCTCTTTTATACCTTTGGGTTTGGGCTCCTATGGTCGTGAAACCAGTTGTCCATTCCATCACCTGGGCTATTTTTGTACCAGGATAGCCTATAACCAAATGTGGGAATGGTCATGGTGTCTTTTTAGGCAACCCGGGTGTTCAATTCTGTTTCCCAGGACATGTCTAGTTGTCCCTTCAAACAAAGGACAGACAAAGAGCTAGAACACAATACCATATTTTGGCATATCCACAGCCATGTTATTTATTATATACGATATGCATGATATCAAAATCCACCATATTTAATGTTATGGCTGACTAATGTATTTTGAGCAAAATGGAGACCATAATCCAAGTTAAAATGTTCACAGCTAACCGCCACTCTGTCCCACATTGATCGCTTCGGACCATTCACTGTAGAAGTGGAATACAGTATTAGAAATCATAGCTTGCTCCTGTATTTTTTCATCCTGATTTAACTTTCAAGTTACTCATTTTAAATAAATACTCTTAAAATAAGGCTGCCCATAAGGGTTCTTTGCATGATGCCATAGAAGAACCTTTCAGTTGTTGGATCTTAAAATAACTACTTTTTGTGACTGAAATGTGTGTGCTTAAAGAGATACAGGACATTGTGTGAAGGTCCTTTATGTCTTTGAAGGTCATTTACAAAAAAGGTTTCTTCAGGGAGCTATAATGGTTCTTGTGTGCTTTTATTCAAAGAATCCTCTTTTTCTTTAAAAAGTGTATAGTTTGGAAGATGCTTTGTTATGATTGTGAAGATCTCATTTTTCTTAGAGGAAAAAGTCCCATGTGTAACTGCGAAGTGTTGCATTAAGTTATTGTCGGACTGTTATAACGGTGCCAGACTGAATGTGGGAAAGATGTGTTTATTTTATTAGAAGTGTAAATTGCACATATGAATGCTTCTTAGACATTAATTAGAATGTCATTTGAACACCTTTTCGAATGACGTGACTCACCTTGATGTATCGTTCCAAGGTGAGCGAATGTTTCTTATCTACTCAGCAGTGCTTTCAAATATGAGTGGACATGTGTAATGTCATTAGATGTTATTATACTTGAGTGCTGTAGCTCTGTGGCAGCATGAGTAGTACTTAACCGTCACCCAAAGAGAAACTGATTTACATATTCATCAAAAGTGACAAATCCGTCTGTGTGCAGTGCTTTTAAAGAGTCTCTCAAACAGTTTGAATATATAGCCTCACCCGTCATGTCAGCTGCATGGAAACATGTCAACATTAGGCATAAATGAAATGATGTATTGAATAATGAATAATGTAGTCATGGAATTGATCAGGATTATTTTCCTGATGGATTTTAGTTGTACCGCTGGTGTGCAAACGTACCCTATATTCATGCATAATCAAGTCACAAGCTAATTTTTACATAGGACGGCTTTACAGGTATTTCAATTTAACATTTACAGCATTTAGCAGACACTCTTATCCAAAGCAACTCCTATTCCCTAACTACAGGGGGCAGTCTCCCTGGAGCAACTTGGGGTTAAGGGTCTTGCTCAGGGACTCAGTGGTGGTGTACTGAAAGTAAGAGTTGAACCCATGACCTCTTGATTCTGTTACTTTAATATTATTTAAGCCTTAATGGTGTATGTTCCAATAAGACAGAATTCTGTTTTCATTCTGGGTTCAAATTTTGCATTCTGACAAATTAGTCCTAAGATAACATGAAAAGAATGTTACTGAATTATTGAAAGTAAACAGATTCTGATGAAGCTTGTTTGAAGCTTTTCACACACGCGCGTGCGCACGCACGCACACACACACACACACTTACCCCTCACTCACCACCCTCACACACATGATTGGGCTTCTCACGCCATGTGTTTTTACACCATAGTGTACATATGTATGTTTGTGTACGTGTGTGTGTGTGTGCGTGTGTGTGTGTGTGTGTAGGTGGAGATGTTCCAGTAAGACACAGTTATGTTGAATAGCAGTTTGAATAGAATATTGTATTTCATGTGAAACATTTTTCAGTGGTAACTCACTGAAACAAGTGGAACATTCTGCTAGAATTCTTTTTTTTTTTTTTTGCAGAAGTGCATACGTGACGCCTTTGTTTCTCCTGTTTCACTGGGCTTTGAATGAGAAATAAGTCATAGAATAATGCCTTTAAAGATGGACTTAACAGCAAGATGTTTTATCTGTTATTAATGATAATAAATAATAATGTTTCATTTGGGATTCCAGCATGGCTGAGGAGGATTTCTAAATGCTAACTTCGCTTCCAGGTCTATTGATAGTCATGGAGATATGACTTTACAGGGCACCTCTTATATATTTCAGTGATGATTTGACTTTCATAAAATGTCAGAAGTGCAGACTTGAGCTCGTTGATACAGACTATAACTGTTAAGTCAAATTCATCACTTTACCAACTTCATTATGTAATTGTGGAATTACAGGTGCTGTCAAAATGAACAGGTTAATGATGTGTTAAATTATTAACATCACCCTTTTTTATGCTGTCAGTGCGTTTTTCGGGTCAGACCCTTTGAATCATTCATGGTGGAACAGGTTAGAGTGCAGCCGCTGTAAAGCTTAGGATGCTCTGCAGCATTACTATGCCTGTGTGCTTGCAAAGGAGAGTCAGAAATTGGGCAAAACACCAGTAACATCAATAAATAAACAGATTATGCTGGACAGCGCTCTCAGGAGAGCAATGTATAAATCTAAAGCAGCAAACTAACAAAGCCCTATGCGAGCCTCAAATGTAACATTAATCTCCAAGCTAAATGACTGAGAGCAAGAGGGAGTTGGTGATAGATATATCAGGTAGATGCTAATACTGAGCTAATCCTGATCACAAATAAGTAAATAAATAAAATAATCCTATTCACAAAATGTGAATAGCACACACACATTTTGAGCAAAAAGACATTTGAAAGTAAATACCTAAGCTAATGTGAAGAATCATGATTCATTATCATAATCATTTGCCAGTCCAAATACAATTAAATAATAAAGCAAAATGGGACTTCTGAAGGTTAACTGTTTTGATGGAAAAAGCACACGTCTGTCGGTCAGCTCCTTAAGGAATTCTGTCAAAGCACCTGTCTATCAACTCCTTAAGGAGTTCGATACTGAATTTCATTTGTAATATGTGCCCTTTAAGAAAGGTCACTATATGTGACCTCTGCCTTTGCAGTATTATAACAGTAGTTCTCTCATAGCCGTCAAAGCTATGGCCACAGCGTGGAGTCTGACAGTGGCACTGGCATTTGTGACCATTTCACTCTGAAATTAAGGAAAATTGAAAACTTCAAGTGTTTTTAACAAGCAAGGAATATTTCTTTACTCAAGTGTCAGGAGCGCACGACTGTAAAATGAACAAATGTTAATACGATGGGTGCCGTGTGTGTGTGTGTGTGTGTGTTTGTGTGTGTGTGTGTGTGTGTGTTTGTGTGTGTGCGCGTGTGTGTGTGTATACATTTATATTTTTGTGTTTCCACTAGTATTCTTTATGGCATTGCGTCATATCCATATTTATGTATTTATGTGTGTAAATATTAGAGATGCAACGATACGATTTATTTTTACAAATAAAAAGTGTGAGTATTTTTATTTGTGTACTTACCAATACCGAGTACCGATACCAATATTTCCTAAAATGGTGTCTATGCAAATGCAAGTAATTTGGAGACAGGTTTTATTTTCTCTTCTACAGATTATGACAAGCCTATAATGAGGCTAAATACAAAAAGTATGAACAGAAGGCTATTCCAAGGCAAAAATAAACCGTTCATAAACAAAGCTTTAAGTCCGTGGCACGGTTCAGTCAAACTCGTGCATTATGAACACAAAACACTCCGGTTTCGCTTCAACTGTTTTCGCCCTCTAGGCTTGCCGTAGTTAGATGACATGGTACAGCCCCGGAGCAGAAACAGAACTGAGTCCCCTCTAAATGAACTCACAGTGTGAACATAAAAAGTAGTGATGGGAAGTTCGTCTCTTTTCAGAGAGCCGGCTCTTGTGGCACGGCTCCCAAAGAAGAGCCAGTTCTTTCAGCTCCCAAACGGCTCTTAGTTTATTATCACCTGTAGCCTCATATTTTAGCCTAACTTGACAAATATGAATGCTTTGTGTGTTGATAAAAAAACACACAAAAGGCTGATAAAAGGCTTTTATGAGAAGCCTTATAATTGCCTAATATTTGTGCTGTTACAAAAGCAGGCATTTTTACTTTTGTTTAATATTTTAATCAAACTTTTAATTTTAACACTGCAAACAAATTCACAGAACAGAAACAAAACCAAACTCAGTAACTAAACAGTATGTCCTCAGTGCAGGCTGACATTCAGAAAAATCAAATGCCTCAGCTTGGATG
>JBBIGA010154229.1:0-18247 GCA_037576975.1 Alestes dentex | reverse complement strand
TATACGTGTGTGTATATATAAATGAATTGGTTCAAATTAGATTAAATGAAAACTGGAATGGGACTTAATGTACTTTTTGGCTCAAACAGTTTAAGCCGGAGAGGAAACGACAGAGGAAGAACATGTAATTTAGTCAGATTTATTCTCACCTTAGGATGTAAAGTAACCTAACAGTAGAAGAGCTGTCTGTCATAAGCAGAGTTGAAACTCCTGGGGTCAAGGGGGCCCATGGTACAGGGTGTCCAGTCTTTATTGGGCCCTTTATATAGATTCTGAGACAACTGTCCACCCATGTCCCACCCTGGTGTCTGTTTAACTCCTATTTATACCAGTAATAACATATCAACAAATGCATCTTGTCAAAACCACGCCAGGGGTTCTGGGGGAATCTGTAACTTCATCTTAGCCAGCGGTTGGCCAGGAAAATAAATATGACGAGTAATTACTACAGTTCAGAGAGATAGTCTCAGGTAAACATTTCGGTCAGTGTCAGATGCTCGTGGGTGGAGAGGCATGACTTGAGGGCAGGGCATTATTGAGTAAATCAGTAAATTACATTTTAAAGTAATTTTTGTACAAGGGCTCATTGTATTGTTTCTGCACGTGGAGCCAAACAAAAAAAACACAGTTATACAACCGACCATAAGTCTCTCCCTCAGTTGCATGAAGGAAATACTGTTATTAAATTGGTGAAAGTAATGAATCCATTCCGATTAAGCTTTTTTAGCCCACCCATGTAGCTAGAACAGAAGTAACTCTTTCTTAAATTGAAAAACAATCTGTTCAGCACTAAATAATGTGATTAATCGCATTGTATTGTTTCGAACTCTTTCTCTATTGAACAGTTCTTATATGTTATTAAAAGACTGTAAAGTATGACAGCAAATATTGTCACACTCAGAATGAATCCTTGTTTCTCCTTTTTTTTTTCTCCGTAATTTGAAAACGCCAGCTGAACTTTCCATTGTGTCCAAATTTTGTGATGAATGGAGCGAGAGAAATGGTCCAAAATCAGTTGTCATTTTGGAGATATGAGGTTTGTGTTTCACAGCAACAGTGTTTTATGTATAGTAGGAACACAAGCATTTATTAAGCAGTGTTTATTAATTTTCCAGTAATTGGTCTATTTGTAGCTTAATTTTTGTTAAAAATTGGCATTGAGTTAATAGGCGTTGGCCTAAACTCACTAAACTTCACTTCAAGCTTCTGTTCAGCCCCTCGAATGGCCGGGCAGATGCTTAATCAGGTTTAGTGCCATGTCCCCTGATGTCTGCTGTCTTCTTTAATGATCTGTGAGGGGCTCTAAGGACTGTTTGCTCATTACAGCATTAAATCAAATCACAGCTGTCGCTTCTCGGCCTCCTGCCCATCTCAAACCTCGGCTCAAGACTTGCGGTACAGAGAGTGAAGTCTCGCGCTTGGCTGCATGTAAACATTAACTCCTGACCCCTCTGGTTTGGTTCAGTCAGGTTAGGAGAGCATGTGTGTGTGTGTGTGTGTGTGTGTGTGTGTGTGTGTGTGTGTGTGTGTGTCTGTGTGTGTCTGTGTGTGTGTTTGTGTGTGAGTGGATTAATGATTAACCTGCCCTTTCGCTCCACAATCTGGTGCCGCCTGGACAGCTATGTGCCCTCACCAGTTTTATTGCCCCTCTTTGTGTCCTATTGTTGCTTTATAAGGTCCGGCCGAAAGCCATCGGAGATGATGATGTATGAGGCCGTTAACAAACACTTTTTCACAGTGGAGATTATCGAACTGTGTACTTTGCACAGCTCTCACGCGAAGTAGGCCGCAGGTGAGGCGTGATATGGTTTTATTGAGGTTTTTATTTGCCGGTCTTGGGCGTCATATTGGTTTTTATTATTGTTTTTTATATCAACCCAGTAAATAAAACCAAACACACATTCCATCACAGGCAGAATGTGAACATTGAGCAACCCAGTGTTTGACATCGTTTCTTCTCTTGGGACGTTCAAGAGAATAACCCCACCTAGATTTCCACATTTCTTCAACATGAAATGTTCTTGGGTTCTTGAGAAACCAGTGGCGGTGAATGGAACCAGACGTCTAAAGCTCCCTCACTGAATGTTATTACATGGAATGGTTTTGAATATGCTTCCTGAAGCATGAGACATTGTTCTACCGTAGAAAAGGTTTTGGTCTAAAATCTAAAATCTGTTTTAAAGTCAATTCTTGGTGGAGGGATACATGTACATTGTGATTAGTCAACCTAATTCAGAGCATTCAGCATACCCATACCTTATATATAGACTATAAAAAAGACTTGTGTGGGTTCACTTTTGGTTTTGATTGGTAGATAAAATGTACTTAGATGGTATAACCCCTGGTTCTATTCAGTGTTGTACAGAAATCGGTAGATTTCACAATGAATGACTTTATTTCCACCAACCGTTGAAGTAAAAGGAATTCTCCTTTAACCTCAGTATGATTCCGGTACACCTGTTTTTAACTCCGGATTCTTCACTTAAGATGTTTTTAGAAGCAGCTAAACTCCTAAACCCTCATTTTTGTGTCAGTGGGTTGGACCTCAGGAAGGTCTGTGGTGCCTTCAGAGGTTCTTGGACGTTGAGTATGAGTTCACATGCCTTTGTGTGTTCACCACAAGCAGCCTGGAGCAAAGCCTAGTGCAGCCGAGCGAAACGTGGCGAAACCAGCTTAAAACATATGTCGTGAAGCGCTGATCCCGCTAATCACGCTGTATCCCATTTAAGCCAGTAATTGCTGTTATGGGTAGACTGGATTTATTTACTATTTTCCAGGCGGATCACTTTGGGACAAATAATAATTAACAGGGCTAAATACTCCTCGGCGAATGGACCTGTTGAAACTCGTCCGTCAGACTGATATCATAAGGGTACCAGCACCGCTGACTCAAGTAGAGTTGGTGTAGCCTGAGGAATGTCTGCTATCAGCAGTAAAATCCGTCTAAAGGCTCCTTCTCACTGGCAGTCAGTAGCTTAGTCAGAGTCTGTAAGTGTCCTGGCCTGCGGAGGATGAGAATGACCTCATGCATAACTCGGGAGGCTGTTTTCACTAGACCTTTCAGTCCTCTGCGAACAAAATAACTTCTTGTATCCTCTCTCACCGAGTTCAAGGCCAAGACAGGGAGCAGGAGCCTCCATTTCTCTGGAACAAGCAGACTCTGGATGGTGTCCAAGTTTGAGCTTTGCTGAAATTTAATAGCATCTCCCAAAGGTTGTCTGAGGGCGTGCACTTATCTACCATATTAATACTCCAGCATTTCTGCTCATAGCAGAGTGTATTTCATATAGTTTTTTTTTTTTCCCGGCAGAGTTTTTATCAGATTTATTTAGACTTTATCTTGTTTATATTGTTCTTGTCTCTGTGTGTCTGTGCAGTCGTAACGTTTGCAGTTTACTCGAGGATCAATTAAGTTTTCAGATTCTGAATCGGAAAAGAAATGGCAGAAGTCATTAAACCGTTATTTCTGCTCCGTTTCAATGCCAAACGATTATCAAAATTCATTACTGAGGGGTTGTAATTGTTGGGAGGGGTTGTAACCCCCTCGCTTCCCCCAGGAAATTACACCTCTCCGAGTGTTTTATACTTTTTGAAGATCTTCCAGAGCACATGAAAGGGAATTTTGTGATTTTCTGAACAGCAAATAAATTTTACATCATATTCGCAGTTTGAATGAAGACAAGTTTCAAATCGCAAAGGGCTCGGGAATTTTCTCTCTAGTCTTGAGCTTCAAGTCTGAAAAAAAGTGGATGTGCTGGACTGTTTTAACAGCGCTGTTCACTTTCACGTTCGTCTTACCATCCATCCTTCTCCACTTGTCCCTTCATCCCCCAGCTCTGGCTCAGAGGCAGAAACACACAGAATACTCTTTTAATATCGGTGTTACCTTTGTCTGAGTGAGGCTTGTTTGCCTGATGTTGCCGGGGGGTCATTTGTGGCTGAGCCGGGGCAAATTCCACCTTGTATGCAAATGCGTCTGTCGCACGCATGCAATGTGAGCGGTGTCAGCCAGGTGGTAAATATCGGCCGAGAACACCAGAATTAGAAGAATGTTTCAGATGCAAGGCCAGTATTCGTAGGGCTTCACAACAGCCCACTTGAACCTTTAATGACAGGTGCTGAAAGCAGAGCTCTTCCTATTACATAAAAGGTTTTGAAGTCATGCACAAATTTCCTTTCAGTTTGGAAACATTTTTAAACAGCCGAACACTACAATTCTGGCCACAGAGAGCTGATTGGATGCCATTCTGGCCACTTTGTGTTAACTGCTTGGCTTTCACTGACTTCACTATCCCACTGACTGTTAGTTCTCACTGACATCATGAACGTACACAAGCCACTGTCAAAAAGTCCCGTGTTGAGAAAGCGAGTGCGATTGTTAAAGCACCAAACTTTTTACTTTTTGCAATAACATTTTTCCTCTAGAGCTCCTTATGAGCCTGTTCATTCTAGACTTGATGTTATCAAGTGGTAGTTCCATTGAAATCAATGTTCAATATTGTTCAATATCTAGTGTTGCGACTGGGCCGAGCTCCGACTGTGGAGTAAAATTCCCCTCCGTTTATCCATCCCCAGGTTGCATTTTCGCTGCTCTTCATGTGTCTACATGAAATCACCAGCAGGTCTGGTCCGGTTTTGTCTTTGTGTCTCTTGATAACGGCAAGATTTGGGACTTTTTCATTGCCTGTTTGTAGCCAAAGCTCTCTGACTAATTGTCTGGCCTGTGTGCCCACACGTCTTCGTGTGTATGGTCGAGTACACACTGTGAGAACATTAGTGAAACATTGTGTGTGTGTGGTGTGATCTCAGCTTACCTGCGGAATTCTCTCCCGACCTTCGCATGAAAGAATCTCAGGTGTGTAAGATTAACTGAGCCTTTTGTCTGAGTGTCAGTTAAAGGCTCAGGAGCTCCGGAGCCAGGATTCAGTTACACATTCCACTCTCAGCTCCTCGGGCTTCTGCCCTTTTTAATCTAGGCCTTGTTTTGGTGTAGAGTCATGCGATGGCACAGCCAAAAATCCCCCGCTTTTTATCTCGGTGTAGTCAGTTATTTGCGCAAAGTAACCAACAAATACTTGACTAATCTGATTAAATGTTGCAAATGAAGAACTGGAAAAACAAATGGCAGTTCTCTTTACTCCAAGTTCTCTGGTTCAGCCATTAGCATTCTCTTTCTTCTACTAAACACTCTCATAGGTATGACCAATTTGGTGAACTGTATGTATTATTAATCCTATAAGACTGTAAGAAGCTAGAATAATCTAGAATCAATCCCATAAGCATCTGTTAGGAAGCAATAATCCTCTGTTTTGAAGCTTGAAGCATCTGTAAAGGAGCTAGAAGTATCTGCTACAAGGCTATAAGCAACGTTTAAGACTATAATCATCTATTTTTAAGCCATACGCATCTTTTAAGAATGAACATATGAACATCCATAAAGAAGATATAAGCAGTTATGTTGGGGCATCTGTGAAGACTATATGAAGCAATAAGCAGCTGTTTTGAGATTACAAGCATCTATTAAGAAGCCAGGATCATATATTAAGTCTTTAAGTATCTGTTATGAAGATATAAGCATCTGTTAAGAAAATAAGCATCTGTTTTGAAGCTAGAAGCATCCATTAGGACTAAAACCTTACATTAAGACAATAAGAATATTAAGAGGCTATAGGCACCTATTGAGAAGTTATAAATATCTATTTTTAAAATAGAAGTATAAATGAAGACTATGAGTATGAATTTAGAAGCTGTAAGCATCTATCAGGACTGTAAGAATCTATCGCAAAGCTATACACATGTGTTTTGAGGCTAGATACATCAATAAAGAAGCTACATGCATCTTTTACATGTAAACATTGGCTTCTTAGCTCCAAAACGAAAGAAGTGAACCTCAGACACCACACATGTTTTGACTGATTGACTACACTTTGGGCTAAGAGAGAAAACTGGCGTGTCACTTTAAAGAGACGTGTTTACAGGTACTGCTTTGCAACCTGAGAGGACAGAGGAAGAAAGGCAGCGTGATAGATGGAGAGAAAGACAGAGGGAAAGGAGAGATGTGTGTCAAGCTTTAAATATTCATCTGTCCGTGGCTGATTTGGTTTTCTATGGAAAGCAGATATTCCATGTGTGATCACGTGATCATTTTATTCCCTTCCTGCTTTATTCCGGTCTGTCTCCACCTGTTCCTGCTCCCCATCATGGGCTTCTTCTCACTGGCCAGTTTATTAGAAACAGCAATCATACAGGTCCACCACTTAAGTGCACAGTTATAGACTGTAACCCATTCATCCATCCACCCATCCATTATTAGTGGTCAGTTTCTGACCACTGGCTTGCTGTTTATTATTTGGGTGGGAGACCAACACAGACATGGTAGAGTGTGTGATGCTGATATGAATGTGTCAGGTTGCATTGCTGGTGATGTGGCCAAGACATGCTTTGAGTCCAGAATTTTGCTTCTTTAACTTTGCACTGGAGACTAATGTGGCTCATTCATGGAAGCTCATGTGCACCAATAGCAGTGTGCCTAAACTACCGCACACTCACTTCAAACCCTTAAATAATCCCTGATAGACTCACTTAGGTGGTTTCTGAGGCTGTATGACACACTTTTATCTATGTACACGGACTAAAGTACCGTTGCATAACACTGTTAGCTGCTAAATGGCGTCAACAGTGTCTCTACATTTGTCCACGTTTGTAGATAACAGTGTGCCTCAGAAACCACATAAGCGAGTCTATTTGAGATGATTCAACAAATAGAGTTCAGGTCATGGATTATTTTGTAGGAATAAACATCGACAAGGCTAACAACGCTAAAAACAGTGGTACCTGTGTCTCTACATGTTTATAGTAAACAATGTATCATATGGTCTTAGAAACCACATAAGTGGGTCTATTTGAGTTTAACAAATGCCAGAGCTCATAGATTAGAACATTCCAGTAGCTGTGAGGGGGGTTATTTAATGCTCAGTGCTTGCGAATGCAATTGTGCCCTTGGCAGAATCCTGACTAAAACCCTGTGAATAGACGTTTTAATCCTGTATTGTTTCTAGCGAGATAACGTGTGCATACCAAAAGCGATGTTTGGCCTTTGTTGCTCGCCTGGTTTGAGGTGTGGTGCTCAACTTGGCAGGGCCCTCGTTTAAATGCTGCTTTGCCTTCTATGGAAACGCACGCACACACCAGGCAATGACTACCTCCACACTTCAGCTTGAACAGCCCTCATCTCACTGGAAAGAGAAGCGCGCGGACCTGAAGGCGAGCCCATCTGCTCTGGTAAAGTGACCCTTTCACACCTTTTGATCCGGCATGTTTCTGAATCTGTGAGTCAAGCTTGAACAGTCATGTTCTGTCTTCGGGCCACGTTTGTTGTTTTGTCTCACTGGAGAGGATTTGTCTCATTGTTTTGTCTGTGGCCGTCCCACAGGGATTTTATGCTATTAAAGCTAAACTGGTAGACGTGTATTTGTTGCAACGTTGCCTTATAGCCAAGCTTCTTTAATCCCGTGTCGTGTCATAGAGCGTGGCACAAGATTGCAGAAGGCATCATCACTGACTGTATGTGCTGAACGGTTCGTACATTGCCTCATGCCTGTGTTTACCTAGCATTTGTGTCACCATTGAACGTCATCCGCTGGTACGCAGAACCACGGTGGATCTTCTGAGTACCTCCAGCGTCCAGGAACCGGAGCTGGTTGGGCTCTGTTCTTGCCTTTTGTGTTCTAAAATACAAAGCCGAAGCTCTGTAGTGCGAAGTGTGAGCCGCGAACCAATGCAACTAAATTGAACAGAAAAAAGTTGGACTAAGAGCATCAATAAAAAAAAAAAATTTAAATAATTGATTATTTTTATTTTTAACAAATGGATTCTGCCAGGTTTTTGCTCAGCAATTGGCCAAGCTTTTAGTATTTTCTTGTTATTATTAATTTTATTATAAGTTACTATGTTATTATAAGTAATAAATATTGTTATTAGACATAAAATTTTATTATCCCTGTTGCAGTTTTAAGACTTAAATAACATGAAGCAAGTATATTTCACTGTATTTGAATGTGGCTACTACACTTGTCCCTGAATAGTGTAGCAAAATCACTAGTCGTCTCTCACATTCAACGCAGTGCTTTATGTTATTTAAAATGTCAGTTTGAAATGTTAAAGAGCAAACAGTGTTATTTATGACAACCTCGGCTGATATAAAGCACTGGAAAAGTGCAACTGGGTTTTATCCTGGGCTGTTGTGATTACTAAAGGGAAAACCGATTCATGATCAGCTTTTCAAATCTATCATCTTTTAATGCACTTCAGTGAAAGGGAGGAAACCCACACCAGTGGGGTCACAAAGTAAATTAAAATGAAAAACGAAATGCTTGCTGTTAATAAATGATTATATGATTACTCAACCAATCGCCCAAACAGTCACTAGATGGTTGAATCACGGCGGCTGGTGTGTGACATTTTACCGTTTCAGGCAAAGCACAAATTCAGTTCAGTCAGTTTGAAAACAAATGTTCAGTCAGTATGAAAACAAAAATGTTTGTTGATCAGGGGGTCGACTGCCACGTAGTTCACTCCTGTAGACGTGCCGGACCTTTCAGTTACTCATACATTATGTTCATTTAACCCACACAGTTTGAGCTTTGGGTTTAAATAGATGTACATTTATTATAACTGCAGTAATACTGGTCAGGCCTGGTGAGTGTATACACGCGCACACACACACACACACACACACACACGTACACGTACATAACGCGTGTGTGTATGTGTGTGTGTGTACATTTATTATAACTGCAGTATGATTGGTTAGGCTTGGTGGGTGTATACACGCACACACACACACACACACACACACACACACACACACACACGTACACACACGCGTTATGTAACTGGGAAGGGCCTGTTAAGTGATCAGCAAACAGTGGGTTAATCAGTATCACACACATTTTCAGCACTGGTAGTCTCTGGGGGGCTGTGTGTCTGGGGGGTTCTGTATTGACCCGCTGAAGGTCGGGGGAAAGTATGTGTGGAATGTTGTTTTCCACATCAATATTAACACATTAACACGCGCGGGCAGGGCGTGTGGAGAGGAACGTGCTGCAGAACTCTGCAGAGCCTCTGTTTGCATACTTAACATCCTGTTATATAACCCGCTCCCTGCCATTTGGTGCTGTTGACACTCAGCAAATACCTCTGAGTGATTCTTCTTTTTCGGCACAGCTTTCTGCTGGAACCTCCCATTTCTCATCACTCTCTTACTATTCTGGGCTTCTGTGGGACAGTCAGGTCTTACTCATACAAACACCCTGCAGTGTGGAGTACAAACATTAGCAGCAAAGTCATGCAGGCGGTGCAGTGCAGACGCACATCATCGCCGTTTTGTAGCTCCGTTTTTGTTGTTATCATAACTTTGTTTGTTTTTTCACATAATTTCCTTTTACATCAAATCAGCTCTGAACACTTAAAAGACAAATGGACCACAGAAATGGTCCAAAAAATCTTGTCACAGTAACATACATAACACACACACACACATACGCACATACATAGTACCGTGCAGAAGTCTTAGACCTCTTTAGCTGATGTTTTAAGCTAATGTTAGAATGTTTTCAAATAACATTGATACAGTAAATAGTGTTTTTATGTATATCTGTGTGCTCAGTCATTCCCAGACCTCCTCATGGAAGCCCAGCATTGCAGCGTAGTTCTCATCAAATCCTTCAAATACCTGGTTCAGCTCAATCAGTCTTTCACTGGATTAAATCAGAAGCTGCTGATGAAACTTCACAAATCCAAACAAAGGAGAAATCTGGAACTGAACCTGCGTACTTCTAACCAGCTCACAAAACGTCAAATACTTTTTACAAACAAAATAAATCTTGATATTATGTTTTATTCTTTGTTTATTCTAATGTTAACTTGTGTATCTGCTAGCAGAAAGTCCCTCACTGCTCAGATAAATGGCTTTAAACAGTTTGCACAGGAGACTTTTGCACAGTACTGTATGTGCATGTGTGTGTGTGTGTGTGTGTGTGTGTGCATGTGTGTGTACGTGACCTAAGCCCCAGCCCCAATCCTAAAAAAAAAAATGAGTAGTTCATCTTCTAAGTGCTTATCCTTTACACTTCAGCACACTTTACTGCATGGTTACTGTACACATGCTTAATTTAATATATTTTTGGGGAAAAAAATTGTATGACATGTGGAAAAGCAGTGGCATTTTTTTTCAGTCACTCCCGATAATCAGAAAATGGCCGTTAAAATACTGACAACATCATGGAACTTACATTAACTTTCACGTTTCTGCATAGACAAGAAGTTCTTAACATCTGTGAATGTAACTTAGTCACTTTTCCAGAGTGTTAGTAGCTTTTATTAAGAAACAGTCACGGTTGAATAAGGTCAGATCTATGCAGGGCACATTTAGATCGGCCGCAGCTCCTCCGGCGCGCATTCCTGCGTCCACGCCGCCGCTCGTCCTGTTTATTTATGCTCTGTTGCCATGGGGATGTTCCACGTCGCTGTGGAGTGTACGGCCCTCTTTGGAGTCTCTGCCACGATTCAAATGTACATTCAAACCAACCTCTGTGGCAGGCTGGGGGGCGGGAGCGGGGCGGGGGGGTTGTGGTATTTTCCAGAAGCTGGAGGATGGAAACAGAATTCAAACAGAATGTTCTGTATCTTAGAGGCCGGGCCGTGTCTTCCCCTTTCTGTTTTTTTCTTTTTCTCTTTCGTATTGAGTAAGCATTGATGTCCAGACTTTTATAGCCCACTGGCCTCCATTCAGACATTCCGTTTTTCCCTACCCCTCTCTCTCTCTCTCTCTCTCTCTCTCTTTTCTCTCTCTCTCTCTGCCCCCCACCCCATGCTCATGAGGCTATTACTCAGTTTCTCCTGCCCACATTTTTTTCCCTTTCGTCCGAACAGCTCCCTCCTTCTCTCAAATCCCTCGATTCTAAAGGCTCTTTCTTTCTTCTTGCTTTGGTTGAACTTTTCATTTTCTTGTGGTCCTGCAGGACAGCTGCCGCAGACTCAGACTGACCCTCCACGAAAACCAGAACCAGCAGCAGCCCATCGCCGGAAAGGTAAGGACCACCAACACACACCCATACACTGTTAATACAAAGTCTACGAGTTCCTGATGTGACATGCAGGGCTGATCTGAAGAATGGAGAGATTCATTCAGAGGAAAAAAGAAGGCTCTGATGTTCTCAGAAGGATGAGTGTAGATGAGTGAAGAGTGAGTTCCCATGGTCTGTTGATGGGCGTTTCACTGCCCGTCTGTTCTTCATTTTGCCCACGGTCACCTGAGGGTTTTTGCTCATGGATTCAAACTGTGTCTCGTCTATAAAGTTCGCGTTTAGGGATTTAATTCAAACCCAGATTTTACCCCAAATTACCCCAGTCAATCATATGGTATTGCTTCCAGTCATTGCTAAACATTACTGAACACGGTTTGACGCAAGTGTGTGATTTAGGCATGCAGTTTGTACGAACTGGTACGATGTAAGGTCCGCCGACTTCTGTTTCCAAATCCCATGGTCTTGTAGCTCCAGCATGAAAATAAAAGACAAATGTCGGACACCTGACCTGTCCTGGCTTGTTGCCCGCGTTTGTGGTGAACATGAAGAAGGTGTGAGTTGTAGCTGTCTCTTTAAGGGGAGATGTTTAGTGACGGTCGTGTTTGTGCTGCTGCGTCATGTCTTGTGAGAGTTGGCCAGTTCTCCTGGCCTCTGTTCTCCTGGCCTCTCCTCCACTTCTTTCAGTTCTTTTGTCCTGCACAGCACTTCTTTTCCACTTCTCCTTTTCTCTTCCTCTCGCTCTCTCGATCTGTCTCTTTTCTCTCTCCCTCACTCCTCTCTCTCTTTCTGTCTCTCTTTCTCTCCTTTTCCGTCTTTCTCTTTTTCCCTGTCTTTCTCTCCACCCCCCCCACCCGTCTCTCTTGACCACAGCCCATAAAAACAAACATTTTAAACAGCAGCGCTGTGGCTGATGTCCAGCACAGAGGGTCTCTTACACAAGGCACTCTCTCAGGACCACAGGTCCATTGTTACAGATTCCAGAAATTGCATAACACCCCCCTCCTTCCCTTCCCGCCCATGCTATCCCTCCATCTGCCTCGATTCTTTCTTTCCCTTCTCCTTTCCTTCTTTGGTCTTTGCTGCTTCAGTTTTTGTGTATGAGGCTGTCGTATATTTAGAATCCTTTTCTTTTTCCATTTCCTGACCAGAGATCAATCAGAAGGGCTTCTGTCTCGAGAAGACCTACTTCGGTCTCTTTTAGTGCGGTGTCTCCCGACCAGGGGCTTGTAATGGCATCACAGGGGCTTTGAGGCTGTGATTGAGATAATAGTGTCAGACTAAGTGATGTTTAATTAAATAAAAAATGTAATTAAAATATACTACCTGATACAACATTATGTCATTTCATTCTGAGATAGCCTACTTAAAATTATGCAAAATACTTGATGTTAGGTCGAAAGGGTGCAGATGCCCATGAGACGAAACAAACAATGCTTAACTACTTGTCCTTAATCAGGGTCACAGTGTGTGGAAGCCTATCCCTTTGGTCATAGAGCGAAAGGTGGAGAAACACCAGTTTCTGGTCAGTATCTGACCACAGACCTGCTGTTTAGATAATATCTGGGCGGTGGACCATCCTCCACTTAGTCACTCAGCAGTGACACTCACACAGTAGCTCTGGGGTCAGACACTGACCTCTGATGAAAGATTAGAGAAAGACTAACACAGACTGCGCATCAACAGGTACATCAGAAAGGTGGAGTGACAAGGGAGGGGTTTCCGATTAAGTGGCCACAAACCACACATAGAATTCTATGTTACTTCTGCTTGGAATTCTTCCGTGATGGATCACCGTTAGCATCACCGGGGAGCAGTGTATTCCCTGAGGGACAGGAAACCCTACTGGCTTAACATCCGAACATCTGACACGGCTCTCTTACTTAGATAAAATACTCTATCACTGCCTCCGGGCATTTTCCAGTGGCAGGCTGCAACCGATTTCCAAGCAGTTAGTCATGTCTCTTCTCTGTGTGCAATATGTGCATTTGATTTGGCGTGTAGAGTGAAATCTCATCATCCCCACCCTCTTTACTCTTCCAGCCAATCGGCAGAGCCTTCGCCTTGGTGCAGCCGGCCAGTGAGAAGCAGCCCCTGAGGATAGACCCGGTCAAACCGTCGGAGGAGAAGGTTGAGGTCATAAAGGTGGGTGGATTTCATCAGTGATGATCCAAGACAGTGCGTGAGTGGAAGTATCAGGTGTGATGTCGAAAGTGGGAGGAGCCTGAACCTAGCCTAACCTTCTTTAACAATGCATTTACACGAGTGTGTTCTGAATTACCTCACCTCATTCTTCGGAATGATTTTTATTAATTACGTGTGCGTCACATGGGTGACAGTGCAATATTACTGACTTTGTAATGTTCTTTTTGGTGGATAAGGAAAGTTTTAGATTAGATTAGGGCAGAAAAGGTTAATAACATATTTTTACGTAAATATAATGTAATTTCATGTAAATACACATAGGTCATATGTTGGATATTTATTCTAACAAAAATAATAATTAACTGGCATATAGCTACTAACGTGTATATAATACACAGAGGACATATTAGGATTAAATATAAAGACACACACATACACATTACATATATATGTATATTTATTATATATCGATACTTATATATAAACAAACATAGTACATATGGACATATCTGTATATAAGTGTTCCTTTTATTTTTTTGAGCAGTATATATATGTATATGTAAGAATATGTATATGTTATAATAATGTCAAATATGTATTTTATACATACATATATATATATATATATATATATATATACATATTTATACATATTTGACATTATTATTACATATACATATTTTTACATCTACATTCATTCTTATTATTCTTATTGTGTTTTTAGGTGTATCTGGAGGCTCGTAAGAAGGAGCAGGTCAGAAACCAGCAGAGCTTAAAGATGCTCTCAGAAGAAGTTTCCCAGATCCAAGAGGTCAGCAGCTTCCCTTCATCTAGACTGGGTCATTCTTTTGTTCTCTTTCTGTGTAGAAGTGCGTATTCCCAGTGTGTGTGTGAATAACATGGACATGTTTGTGTGGTGTTTTTTTACAGGTCAGATACTGTTTGAAGAGCCTGAGGGAGCAGATGGCAGCTAAAAACAACCACAGGACAGAACACAAGGTAAGAGTGGAGATACTGTATGTGTGTCATAAAAAACACAGTGTTTGTATGTACAGTACTTGCCTATCCAGCTTTCAGCAGTTAAACTCACCAGTTCATGTTGAAGCGTTTAGGACTAGACTGCTTTTTAATGCTGTTCTAATCAGAACAGAGCTCATTTACATAGATCAGGCTTAAATGCAAAGGAGCAAAACCAGCCTGTTTGATTCTGAGGGATAAAGAGAAGTTGGAAAATCGTCTGTAAAAATGAATTTGTCTTTTTTCAGTACGCAAAATGACAGACACCTTAATCTTGGAAAAAAACTAAATGTAAGAATAAAGTAGGACAGAGACCCTGTAAGCTCATGTTTGTTTGTTGAAATAAGTGACAAGAAGACTGACAAACCTGCATGAATTTGAATGAAAAGACAACAAAAGTCTGTTTATTAAAATGACTTGACCATAATGCAGTTGTTTGATGTGATCACATGATAAGTAAGCTGCATTTTGATTTTGATTCAGGAAATGGTCGCAACTGCAGCAACTCAGTGTCAGGCAAGTTTCAGGTTTGCAGGCCTGAGGATGAGTGTATTATGGGCTTTACTGTGGCTAAGGCAATTCTCTCTCTCTATCAGTTGCAGTTGGTGCGTAATGGTCTCAGCAGAGTGAATGGCGTTCCATCAACAGCAGTGCAGGACAGTGAGGACAAACAGGTCAGTTTCCACCCTGCCTATCAAATAACACCCCACACACACACACACACACACAAACACACACACACACACACACACACACACACACAAACACACACAAATATTAGTCTTTTCATGGGAACTGACTGCTGCACAGGAAAGTGGTAATCTGTGTATACACTGCATCAGTGCATATTGCACACTGAAATAACGCCTTGTGACAACAACACACACACACACACACACACTCACACATGCACAAACACACACACATACACATACATGCAGTCAGTCCAGAAAAACCCACTGAGCTTCTTAATTTGGACCTGCACATGCGCAAATGAACCTGTAATAGCTTATTATTCAGTTTGTAATGTGACTTGTTCAGTGACTGTTATATAAGTATTAAGACACTAATATGTTAAGTATGTAGTTATAAGAGTGACAGCTGATCTATTCATGCACCACCCACAAACCACAAACAAACACACACACACACTCTCACACACACACACACACACACACACGCATGGCTCCCACGGTAACCAGCAAAAAAATCAAACTTCCACACCAGTATAGTCCATGAGCAAAGACATGTTTGGAGTCCAAATTTTGCTTGTTTAGTTTAAAGCTGGACCTACATGACTAAGATCACCAACAAACACTAGAAGTCAGTAGTCACTCAAATCTTTTCCAGAATCACAAAATCTTCTCTTATTCTGCTCAAACCGCGTGCATTTGTGGGAGGAGAATGGACAGCTCAGCTGAAGCATACACCTTCATGCAGGCGCTTGGCCTTTAAAGAGTTAAAGGTGTTTACTGGTGAAATTTTCACAGCTTGCACTGCATTTTAGGGTGCCCCTTTTTTCCCAGGGGCAAAACCAAACATTTGCAGCAACTGCACATGCTCCTCATGCCTGACAAAGCCTGGATCCGTTCAGAACGTTGTTTGAAAGGACTGGATTCAGGGTGCGCTCTCTTTGTGTGGCCTAGTATTTATCTCTCTGTGGGGACCAAATGTCCTCATACTGGTAGAAATACGGGAAATATCTGCAGAAGAGGAGATATTTTGATGGTACTTACAAGAGTCTGTTTTCAACACAAATTCTTGTCAAACACTTTTTTAGGGGGAAAAAGCAGAAGACTGCCTCTTGCTTACCAGTGTTGATGTTAGGGTTAAGTGTAGGTGTAGGAATAATATTACTCAGTTTCAGTATTACAGGATTCAATGGAATGTCCTCACAAATATAGGACCAACGAATGGGTGTGTGTGTAAGCTGTGGGGACTAAGTAATGAGTGGAAAAAAGTCGAGCTCTGCGTTCCTACGTCGGGATCTTACAGTTAGGATCCACGCCCCGATGACGCACGCGCACTCTCTCTCACACACACACACACGCGCGCTCTTTCTTTTCCTCCCCTCTTGCGTTCTATAAATAGAAAAATGTGTGCTGGAGTGGAGGAGAGACTTAAGGACACAATACGCGTTTGTTGTAGGGTGTGTGTGTGTGTGTGTGTGTTTGTTTAATTAGGGGAAGGTTTCATGTTTATAGAAAAACCTGATGCCTAACTAATGTGACACAAACCAACAAAGCCCCCCCCCTTCTCTCTCTTTCTTTCTTCTTTAGTGTGGAGCTGGAGTTACAAATCTAATGTTGCTAACAAACAATAGAAGTCAATAGTCGCCCAAAACATTTCTGTAAATGCATCTCAAAAACATCTCTCGTCCCGCGCAAAACTGCATGGGCCCTTTAAAGCACCTTGACCGATTAGTGTCTTTAATGCCTAAAGATTGGTCAAAAAGAATTAGACTTTTGTTGGATTTGTTGAAGTCCTCAATTCATCAGAGCACCCAGTAACTCACCTGAAGCTGTGATTGGTCAGAAGCTCATTTGGATATTGCAGCCTTTTGCGATTTCAGTATTACAGAGATCGAAATTGTGATAACAGTTAACAGATAATACATTGTGAACCCCCACAATGTTCCGACATCAAGCATAAAGCCTTCACAGAAGAATAGATGCTGTTACTGCACCTAACGTCTCTACTGATACCTTTGAAATCTTCTTCTACTTGTGAACATGTAATGTGGATAAAGTGCTGGTTTCTCTGAGTATTTGATTGCATGTATATGATGCTAGAAACCAGCAGCACCGTTGGTATCTATTCTAAAGAGTTCAGCAAATTCCCACATGGCCTATTCAAATTTAACAGGGGTTTGTTCCTCTCTCTCTCTCTCTCTCTCTCTGTCTTTCAGGAGCAGCTGGATGAGCAGGAGCGAGCGAAGATGAGGGAGGCTAGTAAGCGACTATATGCTCAGCTGCTGGAGGCAGAGAAGAGACACCAGGAGGAGAAAGACAAACTGCAGGTCAGTGTCTCAGTCTCTCCTTCAATTCGGCTGTTCTCCATGATCTCAGTCCAGTTCTGTTCAGGGTTCTTTACTGGTGGAAAAAATAATGCTGCACTGCGTATCACTCAAACTCTGGTTATACAGTTTGAAAAGTTACATTTAACCACCCTTTCCCTGACCCCAGATCAGCCAGGACATGTTTAGAGTCCAAATTTTGCTTGTTTACTTTAGACCTGGAGCTACGAGGCAAATGTTGCTGACACTAAAAGTCAGTAGCCATAAATGCATCCCCAAAGGTTCTCTCGAGGTCCTTCACTAAGGTGGAGCAGACTTGTGAATGTGTTTAGCATGATTTACTGTGAGATATAAAACTGAAGTAAACTGCCCCCTGTGGGATCAACAGGAGAGATCTGCTCCAAGATCAGCCCTGCTGTTGTGTCTGTAGCACGTAACTTTTGTTCATTTTCATAAACCATGTCCACAAGTCGGCTCCACCTTAGTGAAGAGCTGGTTGTGGTTTGAGCAGGTTGAGAGATGTTTTTACAGAAATAATTTGGGTGATCACTGACTTCAAGGCACAAGTTCTTTCAACATGTCTTGGCTGATCCGCCCCATCTGGAGTGAATCGAAAATGACTTAACTCTCAAAACTGCAGCTGGTGTTTCAGCGTCTTGTGAAAGTTCCTCTCACTTTCATACTCTTCTTTTGCGTAAATCAGTTCTTCTGCATCTCTCTCCCTTTTTCCCACCCTTCCTCTTCCACACGCGCTGTTTCTCTTATTCTCACTCTCCTTTTCTCACCCCCCTTTGTCCTCTCTCTCTCTCTCTCTCTCTCTCTCTCTCTCTCTCTCTCTCTCTCTCCCTCTCACTCTCTCTCCCCCTCCCTCTCTCTCTTTTGTTTTCTTTTTCTCTCACCCTCCCCTATTCCCATATTCTCTTCTGTATCTATTTCCCTCCCTCATTCTCTGTCTCTCTCTCTCTCTTCCCCTCTCTCTCTCTCT
>JBBIGA010154193.1:0-18253 GCA_037576975.1 Alestes dentex | reverse complement strand
TGTGTGTGTGTGTGTGTGTGTGTGTGTGTGTGTGTGTGTTTGTGTGTGCATGTGTGTATGAGAAGAGAGGCATGCTGGTGAGACATGCTATTATATTCTGACAGTCCTCTTTGGCACAGATGTGTGTGCGTGTGTGGTAAAAGGAGTCTCCAAAGACAACCTAGGCTGCCTGACAACTGGCTTCTCATTGGCTGACACTGGCACGCTTTTAACCAATCATACATTACCAACATTACCAAATGAAAAATGATCACTATTGTGAAAGGAGAGTGAGAGAGAGAAAGAGAGAGAAGTTGTGATATTACACAAGTTATAGGTAATCCATCCTAGTTCTTTAAAAGCCTGGTGTGTGAGAACGGTCAGATTACGAAAAGTGTAAAGGTTCTAATTGTGAGGTAGAAGCTTCTGGAACGCTCCCCAGGCACACTTGAAAGTAAAAAGACACTGTTTTCTCCTCTTTAGTCTCTCTCTCTTTCATACAAGCTTTCCTCAAGTTGTGGAAAAAATGTGTAATATAATGACAGCTTGCACAGTTAAACCTGATCTATCTCTGTCTTACTGGTCTTAGCATGCATCTAAATGTGTCTGTGTGTGTGTTTTGTGTGTGTGTTTTGTGTGTGTGCTGTGTGTGTGTGTGTGTGTGTGTGTGTGTGTGTGTGTGTGTTGTGTGTGTGTGTGTGTTTGTGTGTGTGTGTGTGTGTGTGTGTGTGTGTGTGTGTGCACGCTCATGTGGCCAGGCTGCATGTCCTGTAATTAGTAGTAAAACCACTGGACAGAACATTGTGAGGACACTGAGTTCAAATGCATTATGTAGTTCACACACACACACACACACACACACACACACACACACACACAAACACACAAACACCCCACTTAGACCAGCCTTTTCTTGATTACAACCCTCTGCACACAAGCTGATCAAATGTTTTGCACTGATTGGAAACACAGTGCACATACAGCCTGTCCCTCTCTCTCTCTCTCTCTTTCTCATCACAAGAGACCCCTGAACTCCTTAATTCCATGTCCTTCTTTAATTTCTGCTCCGTGAACAGAAATAAAGTCCTTATATAGTGGATGTAGACTACACTGGACTATAGATGTCAGGCTCTGGTTCTAAAATCAAGTTGCTGTTTTTCTAAAGTTTACTCTGGTTAGCCCCTGACTTTCTGTCTGAGTTGGTCTAGGATTAATCATCGTAGAAGTTGATGATTAACATGGCCCGACTTTGGCTGGAATGTAACAGTGGAAAAAAGTACCAAAATTCCCAGAAACAAAACAGCAGAAACTGCCTGTTTTCAGTTTGCTGACAAAACGCTGGAGTAATCACGTTCCAGTGATTAACCTTCCACAGGGAGGGTCTAATGCTCCAGGTGTCAATGGTTTAATGAACTACCTAAGCTAACCCAGTAACTTAACCCCGTCATGTTTTCCTGACATGCATCTTATCATAAAATGACCAAATAAAAAAAACTAAAGATGAGTTAGTCAACTGCTTCTTCTTCAGGCTGAAAAGAGAGTTGTAAAAAGCAGAGATCATTTATTTTTTACTTTGTAGAAGTCATTAGAAAGTGGCTACATTAAACAGTGTATAAATAAGTGAAAGTGAAAGTGAAAGTACTATGATTTAATTTTATTCACAAAAAAGTACCCCTGGTTGGAAAAAAAAAAATCTTAGGCACTGTAATGAATGTAGTTGTAATGTGTTATTTTCCACTTCTGTTATGGATCTATGTGTGTGTGTGTGTGCAATTGAACATGACTGTGCTCTCTTTGTATGGGTAGAAAAGTCCTCTCGTGCCCATCACTGTCATACTTGCCAACAGTGGTGTCTGCTAGCTATAAGGCCGTTAGTGTTCTCCTCCAAGCGTGTTGAGTCCACTGATGGATGTTGTGCCGCAGTTGGGCAGCTTCGAGTGATTGGGGGTGACCTAGTTAGTGGGCAAAGAAAGAAAAAAACAAAAAAACTGAAGACAGAAATGACTGTGTGTATGTAGTTCTTTATACTCCAGACATACAGATGCAAAGCTTGACGATTACACTCTGATCCTCTTCAGGGACCAAATCTCAGCTATACCCCTAAATCACATACACAGTGGACACACACAGGACGGTCCACTCTAGACACATTTTGATGGACCTCCCATGGCTAAAAAAAAATAATCTTGGAATAATTTCTATAATGTGGATTTGGTGTGTGTGTGTGTGTGTGTGTGTGTGTGTGTTTGTGTGTGTGTGTGTGTATGTGTATGTGTGTTTGTCAGACATATTAATCCACTTCTTTGAATGGATTAAAGTGGATTGTCTGGGAACGGTCTCAAACCTTTGTTCTACAGAGACAGTGAGAAAATAAAATAAAAATGGTAATACAGTTTTTTGTGGAAATCACTGAAACACAATGTTTAAAACTCACTCTGAACTAACGCTTGTCTCACTGTTAAGGCACTAACTGGAGGCTGCCATTATAGGCCAATGCAAGCTCTCTAATTAGGCAGTAAAACAGCAGGCCTGTTTACAATAATGACTGAGTGTGTAAGTGTATGAATCTGGGGTAACAAATATTACCCTCCTCATCAGGAAATTAAAGCTCTGCACCAGCTGACGGCCCTGGTGCAGACAGTCTGTGGTACAGTTTAACAGATGCTAACTGAGCTGCGCTGTATTAGTCTGTTAGCTGTCCACTAACCATTAGGCTAGTGCCCAGGTTATCCACGCGAGTTACTGAAGAATAATCGGGTAGGCCTGTAGTCTTTGGGAGTCACTGCCACTGCACAGCTGTCTATCTGTGTGTGTGTGTGTGTGTGTGTGTGCGTATATGACCATGTCTGCAGGGTGACCGAACAAATTCAATTAGCCAACAGATGGTGCAAGCAGTCGTAGCATTCTCAAGCACAGAATCATCAGGGTAATCTGCTTGAATGATAACATGTTTTTGGAGGATTATGGCATGATTTCTAGAGCCCTGGTGGGCCAGCGGCAGGGTGTGTGTGTGAAAGGAGGGAGTGTTGCTCTGCTTTAGATTTGTAGCATCTGAGACTAGAGAGGGCAGAAGGCCCAGGGCTACTAACAGCAATGAAACACACACAGTACTGCTCAGACACTACAGCTCAGACACATTACCAAGTGACCCAGATTCTCACCACACACAACACACACACATACACACACACACACACAATAAACACGTGAAGATGGGGCTCCATTTTGCACCACAGCACAAACAAATTCATGGAGACCCCCGTGTGACCTCTTCATTAAGTTCCACTCACTACTCCACTTTTCTTAAACCATTTGAACTACTGATCTGTTATTATATCTGTTATTGTTATTTTGTTGCACTATTGTTATTGTCTTTTTTATTCTCTATTGTTTTATCTTTATTCTTCTTGTTGCACTGAGCATGCCTCATGACAAAATAATTTCCCTGAGGAAAAATAAAGTTCTTCTCTCTTATCTTAGCTTATTTTATCCTGTCTTATCTTATTAAAATGGATACATTGAACATCTAGACATAAATATCTATAACTATTTTTTATAAAGTATATAGTGTACTCTTTTCCATGTAATTTTACAAAGAAAGCTTTGTGCTTACTTGAACGGAAATGCTCATTAAACCTTTATTTTAGTTCCGTTCTGACCACTGACATACATTTTCAAAGTGCCCAATGAAGTTTTCAATGAAGGATTTTGCTGTTCTTACTCAGATTAGCGGGCAACTCCTACATCTTTATGCTCTCATTGTTTCTAAATGAAAAAGAAACACGGGTGTGATATTACAAGGCGATGTATGGTCTGAATAAAAGGATTAATCCATGTTCTGAGAGCAAGCATTCACACAAATACCAAATATATACAAGGATATACTGCTGGCAGGATTGTAATTGCGGCTTAGTGTATCAAACTCAAGTTGAGAATCATCACATTGCAGCACAAAACAGGTTTGCATTTTTTTATTTACTCTTCATACAATGCCAGAATGTTCTTTTAATTTGAGGATTTGCTCATTAACTGATTCAGGGTGTGTCAAAACACAGGATCTCCTGCCACTGACAATGAATAGTATGTAGTAGAATCAGTGTGTTTATGTAATCCTCCCTCAACGAAGACACTGATTCTCTATCTCTGTATGGAGGTGGAAAAATGGATGAGCACGTAAAATGAATGGCATGTATTGTGTATGTCTGTCATTTGATGTTTCTTCTGCGGTGGGTCTACAGAAACTTATGACGCAGTTTGGACTGTTTAAGAATATAAAAGAAAACCACACAGCTACTCTTGCTTGTAAAGAGCTATTGCCCTCTGGACTAAGCATCTAGGCAGATACAGATAGACTTCCATCCATCACTTTTAGTCTCGCCTCCCAGCAGTTAACTAAGTCAAAAGTCTGGAATCAGTCCAGTGTAGAGAACAGGACTGTCTGAATTAGGAAAATAACTAGTACTACAGACTTCAAGCTACAATCTAATCTGGAAAGAGTTTTGTCGATTTGCAGTCAGGTTTCAGAATTTTGCTGATCTAAAGTCGGGTTTGGACAGGATTTTGTTGGGACTCGGTCTAGATGGGACAGAATTAGGAAATATGTGTAAATATATTTGAAAATGTAAATAGATTAAACTATGTTTTCAGTAAAATGCATTTTTGTCAGACTTGGCTTAGGCATTCCTCTTGCTCCAAGCCACTCTTCTTCTGTGGAATAGTAACGTTTTCTACTTATTATGTAGTATTATATACTACTATTATTATATACTGTTATGTCATATTTACTCTAGAAGTGTAACAAATTACTACCCTGAGGAGAGTGAAGGAATGTGGAGCGAGGGCAGTTGGTCGCCTAGTGGTTAGGGTGTTCGCCCTGCGATCAGGAAGTCATGGGTTCGATTCCCAAGACTGCTAGGCACCTCTGAGGCACTCTGAGCAAGGTACCGTCCCCACACACTGCTCCCCGGGCGCCGTGTTCCTGGCTGCCCCCTGCTTCACTTGTTGAATGGGTTAAATGCAGAGGAAGAATTTCGTGCTGTTCACGTATGACCGAATGATCACTTTCACTTCCTGTTAGATTCTGTATTCTGTTAGATCCTGAGCTTAGGCTGCGCAGTTTTAAGAAGAGTTTGTAACAGGTGTAAGATAGGTACACAGTTTTGCTGTAGATCGAGAAAAGAATTTTCATGAATGCATTTTATGCTAAATCAGGGGAAAATGATACACAGTTTAGCTCACACAGACTTGCTGAGTTTTGAAACACTTTTTACTGAGAAATACATATAATTAATTGTAAAAGAAACTGTAAGCTCTGTTATATATAGTAACCACAAACACTTGAGATCAAATTACATATACATACAGTTTTCAAAACAGACTCACAGGTACATACACTCACATGTACACACACACACACACACACACACACACACACACACACACACACACTCTCTCTCTCTCTCTCACACACATACACACAGTGTGTTGTTGCAGTGCTGTAGGTAGAGATTGGTGGCCTAGCAACTAAATCTCAGCTATAGCATCAACCCTGAGGAGAGTGAAGGAGTGTGGAGAGAGGAAGTGAATCCTGTGTATGGTCATCACAATGGAACACACTTGCATGTGTGTCTATGTGGGCCTTTCTGTTTATGTGGTCTTGAGTGTGTGTGTGTGTGTGTGTGTGTGTGTGTGGGTGTGTGTGTGTGTAATGTTTGAAGAAGCAAATGAACCCTCAACACTGCACCATCTATCTTGCACCAAAATGGATTAATTAGACTGTAATGGAGATGAACTAAAGCGGCTAATGAGAAGCGTCATTCTTTGTTATGAAATCTCTCTCTCTCTCTTTCTTTCACACACACCTCTTTTCTCATTCTCATGCTATCTCTCTCAAACAGGTACACACATACACACTACCTAGCTTTTCCACTGCTGGATTTTTGTGTCTGCGTAATTTGGAGTTTTTCATCTCACTTTACTGGCTTTGTACTGTCTTGCAGGAGTAATATGAGTTTAAGATCGAGTGGACTGATGAATATGCATTCATACTTTTTTAATACCTTAACTCCTTAATACCTTCATTTTACTGGACATTTTACTGACATTAGGTGTAGAACAGTCACTAGTATTTTTGATTTCTGAAAATGAATAGGCTTCAGAAACACATACAGCCCTAAAAGGTCTACAGTGACGCCTTTCTCATGAAATGCTTTTTAAAATCATAACATGATGGTTGATACGACTGTCATGTCATTTATTAATCGCGGCAACGACTGCATGGTAACATTTTATTATAATTTTCTTTAATGAACTTTCTTTATTTAACTGGCCATTAATAGCTGTGAGCAAATCAGAATTTTACTAAATATAATGTCCATAACTCAACAATTTGTGTTGTCAATGTGTTCATGTAATAAGTGTTTTTTTTCTGTGCATTTAAAACATACTTTTTCACTAATAAATAATGAACTGCACAACAGTACACAAATACATATCTTTCTAATAGTAACAAAAGCTTTTATCTAATAAATACATATGATGACAAGATATATTATGGCTTAATATTTTGAAGGCTGGGCACGGTGGTGCAGTGGTTAGTGCTGTTGCCTCACAGCAAGAGGGTTGGCTTCCCTGCCAGGGTGGGCAGGACCCTTTCTGTGCAGGGTTTGCATGCTCTCCCTGTGTCCATGTGGGTTTCTGCCAGGTACACCGGTTTCCTCCCACAGTCCAAAGACAGGCACATCAGGCAAACTGGAAATGCTAAATTGCCCTTCGGTGTGACTGTATGCAAATGTGTCACTGTGTGTTTGACCTACACTGGACTGACGCAGAAAATGAATGAATGAATCTGAATAACTTATGCGTGAACTCCTGTTAACAGATATGAACTATGGTTTCTCAAAGATGGACCTTTTACACTAGCTGAACCACAGTTAAAACTGTTCAGAATTAGTTCAATTAGTTCAGTGCAAACTGAGTAATTCTGAAGTTATAGGAGTGAGGGATGAAATTCCGGACCATTTACACTGAAAGGTAGTTAACCGTTTTACACCAAATCTAAATTCTAGTTTAAATGTATTAGCTTTTTGTTAGGTATTAGGTTTTTATTAGGTTTTTGCTAACATTCTGTAAAATTTGTCCAACAACATCTGCTATGAATGAATGCATTTGTGGGTGGAGTATAGATAGGTCAATAGAGCAGCCGTACAAAAACACACAATGTGCGAACATCTGACTGTAAGCTGCTTTTCTCCCCCAAAGAGCTAAGCCCCGTTTCTGACGTGTCTCATTATCATTTCCTTCACATCATGTGTGTATGAGCTAAAAGAGCAATGCAGGGAGCTGCTCTTGGTTTAAAGTGGATTTCATTCATAATAATAACATATAATACAATTATTTATTATATAAGTAAATGGTTATAATGTAAACAAAGTCATAATATACATACATTGTATAATAATATACAACATTATTAGACACCACAACATTTGGTTTCTTTCACCACCACTGTAATGTAATGGAGGCGCTGAAAAGGATGTCATTAAAAAAACACTGAAATAACAAAACACGGAAATAAAACACTAAATAAACAAGAGGAAGACTGACATAACTGAGGAACAAACACCCAGGCGTAAATGACACAGGATAAGCAACACAGACCAGGCAGAGTCACAGAGGTACTTCTACATGAGGCGAGACGAGAAACACCTCGGAAAGATGGGGCAACAGCCAAACACAGGTGAACACACTAATCAGGATGCAGGGACAAGCAACAACAACAACAAAAGCACATGATCAAAAGCAAATGGGGAACACAAATAACAAAGGGGCAGACAAGGCACAAGGACAGCACAGGGCAAAGTGTTACGCACATTAAACCTCTCTGAGTGACTCAGTCATTTAACTATGCAGAAATGATGAAATATCTGTGGAACTGTCCTTTGATGAATGTTAACTCCCCCTTTGAAATTTAGAACAGTCTAGATCCATGCAGATAACAGAACCATAACCGTGTTATCACACACACACACACACACACACACACACACAGTTTTGCAGTGC
Source organism: Alestes dentex (assembly GCA_037576975.1). NCBI lineage: Eukaryota > Metazoa > Chordata > Actinopteri > Characiformes > Alestidae > Alestes > Alestes dentex. The sequence goes on along the minus strand of JBBIGA010154193.1, from coordinate 10,213 downwards.
AATACATTTGTCTGCAGTAACTTACATTTTGCTGTCCCTTACTCAATTCATCAAACCTTAAAAGCTGCCCCACTTAACAAAGCTATTCTAAACTCATTTATGCTCTTTAAACTAAATGTGGTCTTATACAACCACAAGGTTGATTATAAAAGAGAAATTAATGGATTAAATCCTTAATGAGTGTCCGGACACTGAATTTATTGCCTATGTGTTTAGTGTGTATGTGTGTGTGTGTGTGTGAGAGAGAGAGAGAGAGAGAAGGAGCCAGATACAGAGAGACAGTATGCATGCGAATGACCTCCGTATAGCCTGACATTAAGTTTTTGGTAATGTGGATTTTGAGCAACCGGTTTGCATCTGTTTTTCTCAAGCTGCTGAATTAGATACCACTAGAACATGACTTTTCTCATGTGTTTCACACATTCTCACAATGTAAACAGCAGAAATCACAAGCACCAACACACCAATCCAATCAGAACAGCAGCAAAATCTCATTCTAGCATTCCAGCCTAGCCTTGAAACAGAGCCCTCACGACGAGCATTACTCTGTTTAACAGCAAATAAACAGGATTAGAGTGTGTAGGCTGTTCCTTCAGGTTCTGAGATTAAGATCTGGCACAAAGAAACAAACAATCAAACAAAAAACCCTCATCCTGGATCAGTCGTCCTAATCTGAGATTCCTTATGCAAACAGGCCGTGGTACGTGCGTTTGACACACATCCTGTGGACCACCTGTCCTTTGATCTTCACCTGGAAATTCAACACTTGTTCTCTCTCTACCACACACACACATTGTCCGTCTATCTGTGTGTGTTTGCATAAGTCCCCCGCTCACCGCCTTTCATAAGCGTTTCCATCCCCATTGCTCACATAAGCAGCCGCCCGCCTGCAGCCCACTCACTAGAATATTGATGCTGTGACGCTTTTAGCTGTGTTTGATGTCCGTGTTTGATATTGCTGCATCTTTTAAACTCAGCCTGTCTCCATTACCCAAAACATCGGCCGGAGATCAACTTCGTGGCTCCGCTCGGTCGTGTGCTAACTGTGTTTACAAGCAACAAACAGCAAAACAGCATAAACAGCCATAGACAGAAAGCGGGGTGCTGTAGTATTACGTATTCGTGTTATATAAAGTGTGCAATAAAGGCAGTTATGTAATCAATGCAAGCAAGTAGACATTTTTTTCCCATTTCACTGGCTGGAATTTTACTGGGGCGAAACAAAAAAGTGAACAGTTGTGTCAGATCAATGAGAACAGGTTTAAGTGAAAGAAAAAAAAAACCCAAAATCCAGCACATAATACCAAAAAAATGCGAGGGTGTTTTTATATGGTTATTTATGACAGTCAGTCATATAACTTATATGTACGTATTTAGCAGATATTCTCACCCAGAGATACTTACAGCTGCTTGTGTCGCAGATGTTGGAGGATGTGGTGCATGGAGACTTGCCCATGGACTCTTACTGGTGTTCCTGCCCAGTTAGTGAATCAGAGCCCACTGTGCCCACTACCCCATAAACGCAGCGCTTTTTCGATGGTCTGTGATGAGTGCATAGAGACCAAACTAAATTACTGGAGGGATAAAAAAGGTAAAGGGTTTTGCATTGGAATACTGGAAGGTAACAGACAAAGTGTTCACGTAACCTGCACACACACACACACACACACACACACACACACACACACACACACACACCAGGTTAGTGAGGTTGGCCCGGTGCCACAATGTTGCACAACCTGACAAACGGCTGTGTTTGGAGTAAGGGGCGTGTGTGTGCATGCCTCAGACCAGCTGCTCAAATTAGGTCAGCCAGACATAACCCATGTACAGTCAGTCAAAGAGTTATGATGACCTTTGAGGCATGTGTGTATGTGTGAGTGTGTGTGTGTGTGTGTGTGTATGAGAGGGAGAGAGAGAGAGAGAGAGAGAGAGAGAGAGAGAGAGAGAAACTGTGAGCGTATGCACGTAAATAGTCATGCTCTTTTGAAAGTATTATCTCCATGTTCCATCCAGTTAACATCAAACATATGATATAACTGCAAGTGTCGAGAAGGTCACTGACTTTCAGCTGGGGAGAGTAACTATAGCTACCAGAGCAGGTTACCAGAGAGGAAAAGTAAACATACTGAAATGTAAAAGGATTTCACAGATGCTTTTCCAGCATGTAGCTTTTTCCAGCATTTAATGCTTTAAAGTGACAGTTACCTCAAATGTAGCTGATCAGACAGGACATGTCTGCTGTCTAATGTTTGCTTCTTTAGAGGCTAATGTTGCTAAGAAAAAAATGTAAGCTTGTGTATCCCAGTTAGTATCACTTCAAATCAGGGGCGTCAGAAGCATTTTTAATGTGAGGGGGACGCATCGGTCTACGCGTGGGGGCGGAGTTTGGGCGTGGGGCGGGGTTTGGGTGGGTGGGTGTATGGGTTGCTGCGTGCATGCAAAGTCTCGGTCCTTTTAGGGGGTGGGGGGGAACCCGGATTTCCAGGGGTATGTGTGTTCTCCTATCGATTAAGTGGAATGGATTCTTTCGCGAAAGATTCAAGATTCAAGATTCAACAGCGCTGGGTGAACTAATATTTTACGTTAAATGTGAGGGGTCCAAATGAGTAATTATGAAATGTGAAGGGGACACGTCAGTGGTGACGCCCATGCAACAAATACTTTGCTACATCTTGTATGTTTTTGTTACAAATTTTGTCTCTCTGAGCTAAATTTCATCATTTTTGTGATTCTCTGTCTCACCAATCACTGATCTTTCTGCAATTAATTTCTCCACTAGTTTTTACTTGTAAACTAATTGTGATCCAATGGGGTATTAATATTGCTCTATCCCATCTAGAAGTTATTTGGTGATGTATAAAAAAATTAAGTAATCTTGCTGAATATAGATTGCTGAACAATCTACTTTTTCTGATATTTTGACTGCAAGTCATACGTATAGGGTCTGTTTTTCACAGAGGGTCAGGAAATTTGCCCAATATGACCAGAGAGCAGGCGCCTCAAAGCCTGATCAGTCATTTACTGGGTTATCATGAATGACATTATGACGATGTGTCCTTCAGTGTCCTCACATTACTTTCAGAGGTTGTTTTCTTGCTCTGAGATGATACACGCTGAATATGACCCTGGATTTCCACACCGCTTTTCCAAAGTAGTAATATTAGAAAAGGAGAAAGGACTAAAGCCAGAGAAACAAAGCTATGCTACAAAGCAATAAATCATAAGCTCTTTTGGCAGAAATTATGAGATCATTCATTTCCTAGAATGGAAAAGTGCACTTCAGAACCAAGAATGAAGCCAAGAGAGAAAAAGACAAATATGTACATCTAAAATATATAAATACAAGCAGCAAACATCCTGAAGATTAGCAGAAAATGTAGAAGCTGCTTTAGAGATCAAATCTAATTCACAAGAGAAAAAAACAATAAACTCTTTATCTTGCCCTTTGTCTCCCTCTCTCTTTTTTTTTCTCATTCTCTCACTAGCTAACCGAACCAAATGTCAGTAAATTCAGCCACCCCACGCCTTTTCCACACTCTTGCATAAGCGCAATGAGCAGGTTGCCACAGCAGCCGCACTTACCCTGCCACCCTCTTTAGAACGAGTTCACACAAACACATACACAACCACACACACACACCAGCCTTTTTTCTCTCACAGCGAGACAAACTACACTCTTACTTAGACATCACCATGATCACATGGAAGGCCTGTTGTTGGATTTACTGTTTTCAGTTCCGTGCAGCTCATGTTATCTCTGAGCCCATGGGCTGAGATGTGGATGAGGGTTATAAAAGCATTTCTCTCTCCCAGGGCGAGAGTAAACTATCAGCACACTGTGTGCCTTGGGCGGTTGTCATGTCATCCTGTCTGACCCCTGTTTCTTCTGTTTGTAATGCCTCACCGCCGCTTTCACAATGGTATGTGCGATTGCCATTGTCTTCAGCCTGTTCCTGGGAGGAGTGTATGAGTTCACAACAATGACTGTCAGTGGTGTGGCCGCACCGGTGAATACCAGTGCTCTTGGTTATTATGCCCTAATGGCAGTTACTGACAGTCCGACTGCATTTTTTATTCAGACCAATCATGGCATCTTGCTGCTGACAAACATTGATTCTGGTTCGCTCGGTGTAATCCGGATTTCACCGTCTGACATGTTTCTCTTCGACAGGGGATTACTCATGGTTTTACCAACACACATAAATTATGAAGACATTGGCAGCTTTTGACCAGCTGAAAACTAAAGGCCACAAAGGCTAGCTACTCCAGATGTCACTATGACTATGTGGCAGTGTTACACAAACATCTGGACTTAGTGCTGTTTTGCCTGGAGTGTTTTGACCTAAATTGCTGATCATTTAGGCCTACCTTTCAGCTCTTATCTCTCCTGCAGAAAAGTCACCTCTTGCTGTTGTGTAATCCAAACATTCTACGACAAAGCGTCCAGCTAAGACGGATTGAACTCAATTCCAGCCACATGACCAGCCCAGAGCTATTGAGGTCACGGCCAGAGAAAGGACTGCGCTGAGGAGGACCTATTCAGACCATGTACTTTTGAGCAGGTTTTAAACAATTCTGTTTTTTTTACTCATCCAGCAGTCGACAATAGAGAAAGTTTTTCATCACCCCCTTTTTGAAAGGTAATGTATCTCACTGGTTTATAGAAAATACTACACATTATAACATAAGGACTGGATAGCACTATAGAAATTGTGTAGTTTCTAATATAGTTCTACTTTGTAAAGGTAAATCCCTTTAATACATGATTCAGATATGCCTGGAGCTGAAGGTCCAGAGGACATCATGTGTATCACAGCAACACACTGTAAACCTTGTTTTTCTAAAAGAGGTAACTGTATATGTGAAAGTAAAAAAAACACTCTTTAATTTTAATTAAAGAAAATGTAACCCAGTTTTTATTCTAAGTTACTTCAAAGTTAATCTAAGTATCTATTGTTGCATTCATCATGAAACTTTGACAGTGTGAAGAGCAAAGCTTTCGAATGATGAAAAACAGCACAAAAATGGACATATAAGGTTTGTTCTGAATCATTGAGGCTTAGATTACACAAGACCCCTGAAGGTGAATTGTGGTATCTGTACCATGACGTTAACAGCCGATCCTTAAAATCCTGTGCATCCTAGAAATGTCATCTTTCCATGGTGCATTATGGTGCCATCTTTTCACCAGATAAGCAAAGCACACGAAGCACACATCCTCATGACGTAAAAGACCAGGTCAGGCCACCTTCTCCTACTGCTTCATGGTCCAGTCCTGATACTCGTGTACCCATTATAGGTTGGCATTGGCACTTGACTGGCCACTTACTCAGCAACCTGCGATGCACTGTATTTTGACACCTTTTTATCATAGCCAGCATTCTGTGGGATTAGACCAGACAGGCTAATCATTCCCCCTTCCTGGGACCACTTTTGGTAGACAGTGACCACTGCATACTGGGAACACCCCACAAGGCCTGCTGTTTTTGGAGAGATTATAAACCCAGCCATCTGCATATCACGGTCCTTGTCAAAGTAGCACAGATTCTCACACTTTTTACAATTACATTTACCATTTTTCCTGCTTCCAACACATCAGCTTCAAGAACTAACTGTTCACTTGCTGCCCAATATATCTCACCCCTTTTACAGGTGGCATTGTAATGTAAACAGTGTTATTCACTTCACCTGTCACCTGTGGTTTTAATGTTGTTGCTGATCAATGTTTTGCATATGTTTTCTGGTCAGCATATCCCTTAAGTTTGAGCTGGGCACAAATCCATAGAGCAATATTTTTGACAGATCAGTCAAATGTGACATGTGGTTCTGAATATGGTGATTAGTATAAAGTATAAAGTCGGACATTTTCTGAACCTGGCATTTTCATCTACTTCTGTGCTTCCCTTTGGCTAGCACAATTACAATCTAGACTTCTAAGTACGTGCATGGAAACTGCAACTTCATATGTCTATCCAAGGCAAATCATCGCTCGTTTCACTCTGAATTACACAGACTGAGTACAATGTTCATTACGTTCACTCTGATTATATCTATAGCCGGTTGTGACCTTCTCCAGCATTGCTTGTCACTGTATGATCTTCTGTTTCTGAATCTCACCTATCGCTGGTAACACATCTGGTCTGACACACATAGTCTTTTAACAGGGCTGTAGCCCTTTCACTGTAGGAGACCATGTTCACGCCTCCTAAATGTGTATTCCCACGGCAGGGGTCAGAAATAGGCCAGCGTCTGCAACTGTTTGCTTTTTTGCCGTTTATGACCTTGCAACAGGCATTTTAGCTTATCAGCAGCTGTGGCTGTTCCAGCCTGACCAGGCCTTGTGGAAGGTAACTTGGAGAACAAATTTGGAACTGCTGATTAAACATTTCCATTCTCACCACCTGGGTGATCCATTAGTGGAAAAAAAACTCCCCGTTTCCAGTTTGGACTGATAAGTGAGATTCTAAGTTGGTAAAAGGCATGGACTCGAAGCATGTAATGAACTCAAATAGAGAAACAGCGTCCCTCAAAAGAGCATGAAACCTTTGCATCATCTGAATTGGATTTAATAATCCAGGCCATAACAATTTTGCCATTTGAATACTCACACTTTCAAATGAATAATATTTAAATGTCCCTATGAGAAAATATTTATTCAAAGGAACAAAAATACACAAAGGAGATGAACCACACCTGATCATTAACAGCTGAGTCACGCAACTTTACTCTGTAAATCACTTCATGTGGCAACAAAAGGTTAACTGGTTTTATTCAGATCCATGAAATACTATGAGTGAGGCAAACCTCAAAATCACTTTAACTCCGTTGTTCAATTTTTAATGAATTTATTTATTTTCTGAATCACTTTCAGCTTAAGACTCTGCTGCAAGCACCTCACTTCCCCTGACTTCCCGCATCCCTGGATGATGGACCAGTTTAGTCAGTGGAACCTGCTGTTATCTTATTACCTTACATTATGATTGTCTTATTTTTCAAAGAATTTTCCTTGTCTCCCAGGATAAAAATGAGGTGAGAAAATCACAGCTGTTGTTCATAATAGACCATTTGGCCTGTTTTATGCAGGTAAACCAGTTTGCTTACTTGCTTTCTGTCTCCACACCTTGTTTGTTCAAAGGAAAATCAGTGGCATGGAGGTGCTCATGACACAGTGAGGTATGTAGATAAGACACAGATACATGCTAGATATAGACCATGCTTGTAGTAAAGCAAATTCCTATCACATACACTCACACACACGATCACATTATACTTGCTGTGGAATAAAAAGAGGAAGGTCAAGGTGACATATGAAGTTTGCAAGAGCTCAAAGAACCCCCCCCCACCCCCCCACTAAAAAGCACATACTAATTTCTTTCTCCCAACACAACAGCGCAGGCCCAGGACCTCCATAAACCTGAAGAAATAATCTCTCCCTCTCTCTCTCTCTCTCTCTCTCTCTCTCTGTTTCCAAGCCCCTTCCACCCCTCCATCTCTTGCATGCTTGTTTCTCTCTCTCTCAGACATGTGTTACCAAACCCTGCCAGTCCGGATTTCCCAAATCCCCCCTGGGACCACAGAGCACAGGTTCATTTTTACGTTTTAAATGTCTCAGCTTCTTTTGCATATACCACAGGTGTGACCTTCAGCAAAATGCTCTCCCTGAGTGCAAGGCTGGGAAAGAAGACTGACAGGAAAATATGCAAAGCAGTAATTTATGGCATACATAAAGTCATCAAACATAGTTGCTGCTCAGAGGGTGGAAAAGTCACCACGGAGTCACAAAAGGGGCAGAGATTATGCACAGTGTGCAATGTTGTATTTAACAGACATTGATTTGGCATATTTCTGAGTGAGTGCTTTCAAAAGCCTTCAGTGGTCACAGCTACTGAATATGCTTTTGAGTGCACATTCGTGAAACCTGAAGAGAAATCACTAGCGGTTTTGCCCAAACATCCTAATGGAAAATCCGTTTGTCTGTATGCCAAAACATGTCTGTATGTTCTTCAAAACGTACCAAAAGTTTCAAAACATACCATTCAGCCCCCAGTCTACACAGTCAGCAGCTGGTGAAGTTACATACACAAGGTGCAATTACAAAAACAACCATTTTAATGTCTTTGTCATCGTTTAGAAAGTACAGTTCTCAGGTACTAAACTCATTAATGCGTTTTGCACTTTTGTAGCATTCCAGTCATCCAACATTGGCCCTTATTATAGTGACAAATTTTAGGGATTTAGTCCTAAATGTAAAGTAAAACCAAGTGAAAAGGTTTCACATGACTTCATTTTGCTTATAGAACAGTTTTTTGGAGCACAATGACAGTATGGTATGTGAATCTGGGCTGTTTCCAGGCACAGGCAACTTAGGCGGGCACATCCTTCCCCAGCTCTGGTCGACCAAAATATTGTCCATCCTTATTCTCCCAGTAACCCACCCACGGTTGGCAAAATATTTTTAATCCCACCCCTGTCGAAAACGGGGTGGGGGCAGTTGAGATCTCTCCTACAGCGTGGTAATGGCCACAAGCAGCACTGGTCCTTGACAGAAAGTGTCTGGCTCACGAAGACAGAAAAAGACTGTCAAAGACTCTTTTGTTATGAAAGAGAATTTGTTCAATTGAAACCATTTCACACTGTTTGAGGGCCGAGGCGACAGCGCTGTAGTGCTCTTACGAACAGTCTAATTGGCAAAAAGAAGTTGATTTTTACAGGCCGGTCTTTTGATTGGGTCTGGAATAGAATGCACCTCTCTGCTCTTGAAAAACCCTTATTGACCTCAAAGATGTGCTTCAGTGAGTGAGTCAGTCATTAAAGTAAACTGATAAAAAGTACTCAGGGTTCTCCTGGCCTGCTGTTTTGGTGGATTTATCAATTTCAGCAGCTGCTGTACTCAGAACAAGACGTCTTCTCTGCATCCCCCTTGCCCACTCGAGTGACCCTGATGTCAAGCAGACCTCAGGAAAGTCGAGCTGCTGCCATGTCAGGGAGATATATACGAATGATAACATGACCTTACATGTTCTGTAAACACTCGTAGCTTAGTCCTCATCAATTCCATAAGCTCTTCTGCCAAGTTTACTTTAAAACGAAGTTTTAACGATTTTCTCGATCTCTGGATTTTGGTGTTTTGTTTAAGCACATTTACCAAAGAACCAGAACCACACAGCACATCTGCCTTGGCACAAGTTATGCTTTCCATTTAGAACAGTCATCTCCTTCATCCTGGAGATCTTTCTGTAGTTCCAACCCCAATCTGCCAGCCATTGTCCAAATAAATGGAAAAGTGTAGAAGAAGTGTGTTGTGTGTTTAAAACTGAACTGTGCAGAAATGTAGTGCTAAAAATGGAGAGTGGCTGACTACTGACTTACACTGTAGTTTGCTGGGTATGTTACACCCCTGCTAGGGCAGGGCTTCCCAAATGTTTCCATGCAAGAACCCATATGTTTAGGTAGGGGGAACTACATGGGAGAATAAAGCTCCCAGTGAAAGAGGGTCACTCCTTATTTTCCCTCCAGACCAACCTAATCTTACAGCGGGAGAGAGCAGTGCGTCTGTTTTTAAGTTTGCCGGGGAAAAATGATTTTAGATGTAGTAGGGACAGCTTGTCCCCTCCAGACAATGATTAACACACTGCCTGTACAGAACTGCCCTAACTGTAGTGTATTATCTTTATTACTTAGTTACATTTTTATCCAAAAGTCACAGAGCTGCTGAGTGTGGGCTTACTAGCATTGCTTTTATCTTTACTATTGCTTTTTTAAACTGTTATTTCTATTATGATGCCAGACTACTAGAACTACTACTACTACTATTATTATCATTATAATAATAGCATGAAGATAGTCATTATATATAATCATTATGATAATACTGTCAAATAAATGCATGAGTGCTGTATATTTTAAGTGTTTATTGTATTGTCATTTGTCATAGTTTGTTATTACAATTGTTATGTACAGAAATATATAATCACGGATGCATGTATAAGCACAGAAAGTCAATGGAACTATTCAGATTACATGGTGCCTTAAATGGGTGAAAAAAGCTTAATGAACCTCATTTCTCTATATTCACCTTTCAGCAGGGAGTTAAACTGCTGAGCAAACTAAAGACACTCTTTCAGTTGAAACGGAGATCTATCGAACACACATACAAACACACACACACACACACACACACACACACTCACACACACACACACACACAAAC
>JBBIGA010154168.1:0-18258 GCA_037576975.1 Alestes dentex | reverse complement strand
TATATATGTGTGTGTGTGTGTGTGTGAGAGAGAGAGAGAGAGAGAGAGAGTGAGTATGTATATATTCATTTCTAAGTAAAAGCAAATGTTTGTTTGTTTATGAGTAAATATTAAAAAAAATTACCAAACCGTTCTTCTGCTGAACCTATTGGCATTGCACATGTTAAATTTAGTGCATATATTTTTATTTGAAATGCATTTTATGTGAGTCCTGGTGCAAACACTCACCAGGCCTTGCATGTCTGATAAATTATTCTAAAGTGCACACAGACCTCTGTGAAGGGTCTGTTAGAGGAAAAAATGCGGTGCAATGTACAGCTGGGCTGAACATGAGGATTCTATATTGTACACACGTGATAATGCTAATACTGCTAAATAAAGCTAGCAAACATGTCAATGGGAGACTGGAGCAGCTGCAGTAGTATTAGGCCTCACTGTAGGTGTGGGGTGTGTGTGTGTGTGTGTGTGTGTGTGTTAGTGAGAGAGAGAGAGAGAGAAGTGATGTGAGTTGTGGTTTTTCCTGCCTTAGGCCACGTAGCCTAGATTTAAGAATGAGTTAGCGTGTCAAGATAGCGTGTCTCGCTCTAGACCACGCCCGCACCTGTCAGGTGTTCCGCGGCATGCCTGTGTTTCGTGCAGACCAGGGATGGGGCGAGAGACAGAGAGAGAGAGAGAGAGAGAGAGCACATATCTCAGTTGCATGTATTCACTCCTTCTGGTCCACACGCAGCTGCATACCTGACCATGATCGACACCTGTGATTTAACTAATACCTTCAGTGGCTTTTGCCGCCCTGGAGACAGCTAAATATTTACAGGGTCACTCTCTCTCTCTCTCAGTCATGCTAGTCATGCTAAAAACAAAAGAGCGCAGTGTGGGACAGTGTGAAGAATCCGCTCTATAAAGGATGTGGTGTTGTGTCAGCTGGGACAGGCAACATTAATTGCGCTGTTAAAAAATGATATTTTACCTAAAATTCAATTACTTGGGCATCCTGGCCAGGAAATAGTATTTAGCATTATTTGTCACAATTGACGATTTTGCTTTTTGGACCAAAAAATATTTTCTCAGCATGCATTGAGCAACTAAATCATACAACCACCAAGACCCCCATCACACACTGCAGTAAAAAATAAAGTATGAAAAATACAGGCATGTTTCCTACCAATACATGTTAGCCATCATTAGAAGGTGATAAGCCCCTTCCACCTAAAAGATACATCATGGTATGCTTTTTTCCCCAGTTATTAAATGGAAAAATCACTCTTTCAGGACTTTTGTGGGACACTGTGGGAGGCCAGTAGGAACATTTGCATCAGATGTCATGGTTACAGTGATGGTTAAATTTTTCATTTTGGGACTTTTTTTTTTAATTTTGTCAAGTAGATCTCCAATAGAAAGATACTGACAATAGAAATCCAGATATGCATGATACCTTACCACTGCTGGCAACAGGAGAGAGGCCTCAGTCATATTCACAGTGTACTTTGTGCAATGGCTATTCATCAAACTGCTGTTTATTAGTTTGCAAATCTCGAGATATATATTGTCATAGTCATAGGCCATGTGCTGTCACACCCAAGCATGAGAGCCGTTTAGTGTTTTCATAAGAGCTCACGCAAATGATTCATCTAATCAGCTAATTATTAAGCTCTACATGAGTGAGGAAACATTAGGGCTTTAACTCAGCACTGTGGCACACATTTATACGTCTCGTTCGCCGTAGTTTTAGAGCAAGCAGGTGTTGTAGAGACTCAGAACTGTGGCTTTGACCTCCCTTATCCTCCCTCGAGCTTGTAGCCCATAGGGTTCTTTAAATGCACAGTCTGAATTCATATTTCCATGATCTACATTCATTCTTAAGACTTATTACCCTTCTCACCATTCATGAGGCTGATGTATTATAACCATTTCATATAATTCTCTTTGAACTTAAAAAAAAAAAAAAACTATACAGTGTCTTAGGCCTATTGTATGTATGTAGAAGAAAAGGGTCATGTTCAGTGCTAAATTACAACAGGGCCTCACTTACAAGCCCGTTAGCCTGTATATTTCAAAGTTCCTTCGAAAACCACGGCCATATCCGGGTGACTGAACCAAAATGACTGAATGACACAGAATGTGCTAATTGTTTCTTCCTGTATGTACTTATGCATCGAACATTTGGAGTGCTAACAAGGGACGCTAGTGTGGACATGTTAGCATAACATCATTTGCATAATGCTTGGAAGTCCCTTGAAGCACTGATTTAGGAGCTAATAGAAGTGAGCAGACATCTAGACAGCCCTAGGTACTGCTAGATATGCCGTCTTTCTACAAGAAGCAATATTTCAGCTGTTATTTAATGGACTTCTGGAAAAGTATGGTTTGCAGAGAAGCAGTTGCATATCATGATGTTCCCACCTTCATACTTCACTGAGGGTGTGGTGTTCTTGGGATCATACAGGCAACTCTTCTTTCTCCAAACCCAAAGAGCTGAATTATTGCCACAGAGTTACATTTTGTTTTGTCTGATTAGAGTTATTTGTTCCAGAACAGTTCTGAACAGTTTTGAAACTGCTTTTTTCAGCAGAGAAATCTTGCATGGGGTGTAGAAATGGCGATGACTGTGGTGCAGTTCATTGCTTATTATTCTGTATCTGTTACTCCAGCTGATTTCAGATCATTCTGCAGCTCATGTTGAGTGACTGCTGGCTTCCGTATCATTAGACTGAGAGAAATCTTGTGTGGTGCCCCTGTCCAGGGGTGATTAACTTCCATGAACTTTCCACATGCATATTACTGAATAAATTGAACTGAGACAAACTGAAATGTGACAGTGATATGTAAAGTTTTCGTTGAGAGTGTTGTTTGATAATGTTGTCTCTGAGAACTTTAGGAAGCAGCTTAATTGCTCAAATAAAGATGATTGCATAAGCAATTTGCATAAGAACATTTTGCAATGTACAACTTTTTATTTCTTTCTTTCTTTATTTGACTTGACTTTATACATGCATATGAGCATGAAATGACATTGAGTCAGTTTATTAGTGTAAATGTTGTGATGGCTGGAATCATGACCATGCAGCATCTAGCCATTTTGGCGGTATTTTCCCGTTCTTGCGCTGCTGCTCTACATTTAGTTACATCACCTCTGCTGCATGTTAAACTGCACGTAAGATGCAGGCTATGCTCGGGACACGCTGACCTGAGAAAGACCCCGAGTGCCTGTACTGATCTAAGATCAGTCTTTGTGTCTGAGGTTGGCCTAAATATGGGTAGAATTCGATTCGAGATTACCATTCTTCTCTTTTGGATTCTTTCTGCATGCGGGTCCAGATCAGGATTCCCTGCATTTCTTGATGTGTACTGGCATTCTCAGGGGAAACAGGAAAATGCTTCCTGGCCACTATGTGTTCTCGCTTTTTCTTCGTAGTACGTGGGTCAAGCCTAAAGGGACACAGTTCAGGCAGGATCCCTATTCCAACAATGTATGATGCTGTAGTTTAGTAGATGGTCTGATGTGACCTTCATATCAGTGTGCGCTGTGTGGGAGGCAGATGGAGTGTTTTGATTAGTAAACACACACATGCTCGCACAGAAATGATTGACACACTAACATAACCCCGAGAGCCTCTCCTGCTTTTTTCGTAACCATAAACACTCGACTCACGGTTCCTAATCACGAAATGTTCCTCTCGTGAGTCGTGCGGCTGTGTGCAGGCGTGCCTGTGCCGCTGTTTGTGTGGCTTTTCCTTCATGCATGAGTGTGTATCATGCATGTATTAGGTAGCATTCATATCATTCGTATTATCTGTGATGGAATGTGCTTCTTAGCTGAGGAGGCTCTCTCTTGGCCGCCGTCCACCTCTGGCTTGGCTTCTATCTGCAGCCAATCTATCTCCACCTGAGCCACCCACAGGAACCACTGTGGCTAATGACCTCTGCTGCTGCCTCCAGCTTTTCTGAACTTATGTAAACCACATGGCACAATTACCACTGAAAATGTAACACCTTCTGAGTGAGAAGTGCAGCGGTGATGAAATCTGGGCCATGGATTCCATACCTGAGATTATGGAAAGCTACTTGGCTTATTGATTAGCTGCTGCATAGCTCCTACCTAAAGGCTCTCATCAAATGACTCTCTTTCCAAATTTCGAAGTCGTACTTGCCCTGGAGTAGCTGGAAGAATGGATCAGCCATGTGTTAGCTGCATCCAAAGGCCCTGCAATTGCAAGCCAAGTAGCTAACTTGGTCTAATTTGGCATCTTCCTACCATTTTACCTTATATATAAAATCTACCAACAGTTATGAATATAACTAAATGAGAAAGGCCAAATCTTCTCAAAGTAAACAGCATTTTGAAAAATGCATAGTTATTTACAAGTGACCACTAAAATCATCCACTATAATAGAATGAAGGTCAGTAAACTCAAGGTTTGTTTCTGAAGTATCCACATGATTCAGTTCTGATTTTCATGTGCAGCTCCTTAGGATCTTGAGTTTATAATAATTCTGATGGTGTATAGCGGCCACATGAGAGTTGGCTTTGCCTTGTCTGCAGTTATTTGTTCTGATCTGCCTCTCTATGATAAAATGGGCATAATAATAACTTATTGATGTCCAAAAGTATCCAAACATTCTCAGGAGCGAAGATGTTCCTTTGGGGTGACTGGAAGTCCAGGACTAATCCAACATCAATACTATGCTCTCATGGCTGAATGCAATTAAAGCCTAGAATGGTAGAAGATGTTGGTGCGGCAAAGTGGGTGCAAACTCCTCATAAAAATGCCCTGATTTGAGAAAAAAAAATTCTGGATGTCCTCATATCTATTGTAAATCCACCAAGGCCTAGATTCATTGAAGATCATTTAAAGTTCATTTAGAAAAACACACAGGCCATTTGAGACTATTTGAGATGACCTAAAGACTTGTTAATTTGATTTGATAGCAGAACTATGACTTTGATTACATTCTAAACACTTAAACCATATGGTCAAGATGTCTCAACATTCAATGCATGCAAGCAAATAGCATCATATTCTCTTGTAGTTCACCTGGAGTTACACAATCAGATGAAAAAGTAGATGATATGATCACCAGTGGTCTCTGAACTTGTTTGACCCGCTCTGTGGCGCCCCCTTGAAACCAAAGGTGGAACTGCACATGGCCTGGTGGTAAGGGCTGGGGGACAGGAATTGGTATGAGATCATCTCCCTTTCTCGCATACTTGCACAGGTCTACAACTTGATGCACGCATGTTTTCTAATACTTTGTTGCCCGGCAACATGACAATACTAATCTGGCCGCACAGAGAGGGTGTGACTGTTGGGAGACGGATTTTTCAAACACACGCATGTTGAAATTCCGTGTGTGTGTGCATTGTGTGTGGTACATGCATTAAGAAGCTGCGTACAGTACTCCATGTGCAAGACATGCATGAACTTTGCCACTTACTGAAGTCATCAGGTCATTACTTTTTTCACACATAGTCCTTCAAAGGCCACAGACCTTTTTTGACTTTTGAGTTAAAATGAGGTGTGTTAGAGCAGTAAAACACTCCAGCTCTGAAAATGAATGCATTAAATATTCAGGAGTACTCGAACGCGAATACTGGAAGGCTGAATGACTGCACACCTACACAGATTAAAGGGTCCACATCTTACGTTTTTGTGTTTTTTCCCCCAGTAAAGACCACTTATGATGTGTGTTATGACAGACATTCTTTTGCATGACATTTTCCTAAATGATCTTCAGTGCACACAATTAAACAAACTGTTTTTGGGCCTTTAAAGCTGATATGCAAATGAGCTCTTGTCCGATTGACCATCCTGTTTTGTATCATATGCATAAAATTAATCCAGGTTGAGGCATTTCTCGTAGCTATAATGCAAATGCGTGGGACTAAACTGCTGTAGGCTGAATAAGCATATATGTATGTGTATATGTGTATGTAGGTTTAATGTATACATTTTTGTATATGTACGTGACATTGCAAAACCAACAAATTCAAAAGCGATTTGCTGCTTTGCAGCTTCATTTGCATGTGGACTGTATGTGTAAAAGTGGAAAATGAATGATATATTCTGAAAGCTTAACAATGTTTACACACTGCAACAAAATGTTCATTTTAAATTTGAGGTTATTACAGTTAATCCAATGCGAAACAAAAGCTCTACTGAAATTCTTTGAACATTTTGGTTTAAAAGCTGGTCATCTACTACACCTTAAATATTATAATCAGGTTCACTAAGAGGTGAGCAGCTAGCTGTAGTTTGTCTCCCTCTGCTGCATATAAAACAGTAGTGGTTTGTGTCTTGGTCATTTTAGCGTTGATGTACACTACCAGACAATTGTTTTTGCGCACCATGGTGTTTACCACTTTATTTATTTCATAAACTGCAGATATTTATTTGTGTTAATCATCAGAAAAACAGAACATAATATCTCAAATAAAACAAGTTTCCTCTTGAAGATGGAAAGAATCTGTAACAATGCATGTCTGACTCCTATTAATCAGTTGTGTGGAGATGCAGGGTCAGATTATAGACTGTCCTTTAAGTTTAAATGTACTAATTAATTTATTTCATGGCTCATTAAATATCACTTATCGGGTGATACTTCTAATTATATTAGATGCCTTTTGTAGGTTAGTAATGATGAATAAAAAATCATATTTTCTGGTTAATAAAGGCACTTTAATTGTATACATACTGTAAATGTATTTGTTCGCAAAGAATATTGAGTGTATATTAATACACTAAATAATATAACATTTTAAATATGAAGTGAGAACCATGCAAATGTATATAATCAGAGTGTGTGCAAAACATTTGACTGGTAGTGTATCAGTCGTAAATTTCCAGGATATACCGCATAATTAAATGTTTAAGCCATTAGTACATAATTCCACTCTTTAGAGAGTCAGAATTGTTCACAGCGGTGGTCAGTGAAACCAGATGTCTGCCTCTAAAAGTTCCCTCACCGAAAATTATTACATGAAATGGTTATCGATATACTGCCTGAAGCCAGAGACATTATTTTACCAGTGTTTTCCTGAAAATGTGTTGAGCTGTCCAGTGACATTGCATTCGAGGCAGATAGAAAAGGTTTGCTGGAGCCTCAAGTGGCTCAGGGGAAGCATGTGGTAGCCCTCATGTTGGTGTATGCATTGGGGGAGAACTAGCTAGCAGGGGGAACTGGGTGAATTGGGTGAATTGGACAGGTGTTTTAAACTCACTGCCAAAAAACAACTGGATGTAGAGATCGATGATGATGAATGATAATAGTATGTTCCAGTTCAGGGGATCCGACAATTTCAGCTACTAGTCATTTTCTATTTTCCTAAATTGTTTGGTGCTTTAAAGTGAGGGTGTGTCCAAAAAGCAGATCAGTTTTACCCCTTTACCCAAGATACCCAAGGTTCTTTAGTTTTGCCCTGAAGCCACGAGGTTAATGTCGCAAAGCAATGGAAGCTTGTATCCACCAGTTTAGCATTATGCTATATGCAGGCCTAAATCATTGCATTTTTGCCTCTTCAAGTTAATAGTTCAGAAAAAATACATAATTTACGCGATTTACACTGATCCCAAATATAGACAAGACAGGTTTGGAGTCCAGATTCTGCTTGTTTCGACCTGGAGTTATGAGGCTAACAAACACTAAAAGCCAGTAGCCTTCTAATTACACAGATCTCTTCTGTAGACACATCCCCAAATGTCTACCAACTCAAACCACATCCAGCTCTTCATTAAGTTGGAGCTAGAAAAACAAACAAAACACTATAGCCAAACACTGCGGCCAACCTTTTTACACAACAGGGTCTGTTTTCACCAACCACCACAGGAGCAGGAGTGCTGGTAAAGGATCACTTTCTGTGGCAACAACTATTATAACTACAGAGTAATCTGATTCCAGATCAATCTACCCCAACCGTGGTGTCTTTTGTTTATTTTTTAAGCTCACAGTAAGTCATACTGTGTCCTAAACCACATGCGCCTTAATGAAGAGCTGGACGAGGTTTAAACGAACCAATAGAGGCCTGTGAATGTGTTTACAGAAAAAGATTTAGGTGACTATTGGCTTGGAGAGTTTGTTTTATAGATATATAAAACATGTGTATATAGTAAATAGTATATAAAACATATGTATATATGTATATAGTGAACCCTTGGCAATCGCAGCATATAGTGAAATACTGTGAATTTGTGATATAGTAAAAAAACTGTCTAAAAACTGCCTATTTTTATAGAGTAAACTAGGGCATTAACAGAAAAGTTGACTAGTCGACTTCAGAGGCACAAGTCGACGCCCCCTGAGAGAAGTCAACTGGTCGACTTTTCTGTTAATGCCCTAGTTTACGCGCTTGTGTACACAATGCAGTCTCTGCCACTGATTGGCTGACGCTGACACACGTTCCTTGACTTAACCAATTATTATAGTCCCTTCAGAAAAAGGGCAGTACCGTTGGCATGAGTGGAATCTAAACACAAGACCACAGCAAGACGAGAGACAGGGCAGCAGAGGAGACAGACACACATCACATTTGTGGAGATCCTTCACTCAATCCCATATAGAGACACAAACAGCACGTCGGTGTTAAAGTACAGTAACAGTACTGGCGTTCTGCATGGCCATCTGAAACGGCATTTGCTAGCTAACATGGCTAAAGCTAGCACTGCAGAGAGTCATCCAGTCCAGAGGACGCTGAGTGGCTGCGCTATTCCCACTTTCTGTTGTACACTTAAATTTACCAGAAAATTCAAGGTATCAGCCTTTGTTTTGTTCAATTGTTATGTTGACTGTTAATGTTACAGAGAACTTTAATAAAAGTTGCTCAATGTTGGACACCTGTGTTCCTCCGCTGAGTGTGTGATGACATCAACAAACGACTAGTCGACTCGACTTTGATGACAGATAAGTCGATCTGAAAAAAATCTGAAGTCGTTAATGCCCTAGTGTAAACCCTAATATGCTCCCAATGCGCTTTAATTTCATTTTAAACTCTTCATACATTACCCTTAAAAAATGTGGAGGTAATCCCGTACTTTGCAGTGTACACTGAACTGCTGTTTCCTGCAGTGCCAGAATGTAAAATACTGATGTTACACCTGTATAGACTGTACTGTAATTCATGCACACATGTTTTCTTTGGTATGCACTGTTGTTTTCTTTGGTATAAGCAGGTAAATACAGTAATAAATGAATTCAATTTACTGTAATAAAAATACAGGGCTTTAAGAAGAACAAAACCGACACTCGAGACGCTCGACAGGGGAAATTCTGGAATGCAGCTGCCTCAGATGCGTCACACGGCAGCAGCCAATCAGCAGCAAGGAGAAATAAATAATGTTCTCGGAGTGGCTTTCAAACCTCCCACCTCTGAGTACAGCAGTATTCTTTGTTCATTCTTTCTGGACAGTACCAAAAAATTATAGTTATATTTTATATGGGAATGTAGCTGAATTTATGTTAATATTTATCTTACAAAATTTGTCAATTATATATTTTTGAATAATAAAGCACTAAAATGCATGAAAAATAATATATTGCCACCAAAAAAGCTGTAACTGTCACGTCTGGGCCGCACCGACTATGCCCCCAGGGGCCCCAATCTCCCGAGTACTAAGTATACACCTGTCCTGTCTTGTCTGTGTGACGTCATGGTTTGTTGTGTCTGAGCCGAGCTGGGCAGCCCAGTTGTTTCAGCTTAGTTTCCTGTTCGTTCATCAGCTGGGTTGCTGGGCTCACCTGTCTTGTGTTAGTGTATGTGTTTAGTCTTGTTTAAGTTTCTGTCTTGTGATTGGTTGTTTGTGTCGAGCCCCCTTGTGTGTCGTAACAGAAAAGCCAGCCAATCCAGAGGGTTGGTGTGCGGTCACCAATCACCATTCCTCGCTCGCTCCTCTGTGAGCCTGAGATCTAGTCTAGCTCTGTTCTAGGGCGAGCATGGACCCTGTCTCTGGACCATCTACTCTCCTTCCTCCTCGGCTCGTGCTACAAGTAGCAATCAAAACACAGACCGAGCAAGGGGTACTGAAGTTGAGGCTAAGGCTTCCAAAGACTCTCACAGTGTACGATGAATACAGTCGTTTCAAAAGTCTGAATAACCCGGTAAAATTACAATCTTTGTTCATTTAAGTGAAAATAAGTTTAGAACATCCTCTAGAGAGGACACTCTTAAGCAGGGGCGGACTGGCAATCCGTTGGCCTGCATTTCTCGGCCGAGACGCAAACACCAGAACAAAAGGCAACCAACGTCCAAAGAAGATCTTTGGAATGTCCTGAAGTCACTTAAAGAAAGCTTGTCTAAGAGAGTTCAGGCTAGTTTAAAGAATAAAAGTGGTTTTATCAAATATTGATTTAAAGCTGGTAATAATTATGTTATATACTGTATTTACACAAATGTTTGCACATATTGCAATAAACCATAGTACCCATTGTCACACTTTCCTACAAAACATAAAGAAATAATGGGGGGAGATTATGGTGTTCTTACCATACATGTCTCTCTAACAGACATATAAATGAGTGCACAAACATGAACACACATACATGGTGCTTGCAGCACATTAGTGTCACACAAAAGCAGGGAAAGTTTATAGTAATTTTATATTGTCTTTTTTCAACAGTTCTCTCTCATTTTTTCTGACTCTCTGGCGCCCTCTACATTCCGTCCAAGCATTAATGTGCCTCTTTACAAGAGCAGTGAGACAACGGCTTGGTTTCAGGTCCAAAGTTTCAGTATTGCAGGACAAAGTTCGTTTTTTAAGCCCTTGAGTTTCTGCCATTTAGTTCTGATTGACAGGTCACGTTGCCCTGGTCATGTATTATGCAGTAAGTCCCCTGAACCCCAGTCCTCAAGCTCCGCCTCCTGCACCGAATTGGGAGGCAGGTCCAAAGATAGGTCACGCCTCTTCCCAAACACCTGCTCTTGTAGCTCGATGATGTCATGACGGATGTCAGCCATCATGAGTAGCAAGAAGTCAAAAGAGCCTGGAGGTCCCTGGAGCAGAAATAAACGCTTTATCAGAAACGGCAGTAAAATAGAATTGAACATAATAATCTTTGTATTTCCAGGCTAGAAGCCTGCATTTCTACTTATAATTTTTTGAGCAGACCATTTCCAATAATTTTTTTTACTTTGTATCTTTGAGACTGATCTGTTACCGGTGAAGGAATAAAGGATAACCAACACAAAGTGTATATATAGTACTGTGCAAAAGCCTTGCCACCCCTCATTTCTTTTTGCTTTGAATCATCAAGTTGGTGCAAAAATACTACTTTCTGTCTGTCAAACTGTCTTATCGTATATTGAGCAGATTCAGTGAAAGAAAAAGGAACAAATGTTTTACTGTGACAGCCTGCAAAGTGCTTAAAGATACAAGGTGTCGACATAAAAGTGTTCCAACCACTCAGCATTCAGCACCACCAGTATACTGATCACCGCCTGATCATCTGGATTCATCTGCACCTGTTTCTTCACTGGTTCTGGACTTAAGTTAGATGTGCTTTGTTCAGCTTGAATGATTCATACGTTGGTCACTGTGTGGCTTAACAAACAAAAACATTCTTCTGAAACTGGTCAGGTTCAGGGACTGGGCTGAAAATGAGAAAGCTTTGAAAGTCCTTTAGGAAGCCTGGAAAACTGTTCCTCAAGACTACATTAAAAAGTCTGGATCTTTGGAAGCAAAATATGAAAAAATGAGGGGTGGCTCAAGACTTTTGAATGATATAGCACTGATGTGGGAAGGATGTACAGTAGGGGAAGAATCTGTTCCTAGATCAGTCTTCATTGGTCATATTCCACCGACAAATGAAAAGAAACTCACTGGTGGTCCCTGGGGTCCAGGAGCTCCTCTGTCTCCCTATAGAGCAAAAACATCGTCACAAATCAATCCCACATTATAGAAAGTGTGCTAAAAAGCTGCTTAAGGCTATAGAGGAGTCTGTAGTGGAGACTGAAACCTGTTAACACTGAATGTAAATCAAATATGAATGTAATTTAAGATATAAGTACATTACTAAAAATACACATCCATTCCATAACATCATTGACTCTTAAGCATTAATCGGTTTAGATCCAAGTGTATCTCACACACACCTTCAGTCCATTTCTTCCAGGCGCTCCCGGTGGTCCCTGTGGAAAAATCCAGGTAAGAGAAAGCAAAGACCAATTAAAACTCATGGGGCAGCAGGAGCTTTGTGATTAAAGGGCCATTATAACATTTTACATTAAGTGTTGCAAATGAATGATTAATTATATGCTTTGTATGTCATTTAGTACCTATCATACATATTAGTAAACTCCTCATTAAGTATGAATTAATTATTAACTCACTGTGTACTGATCAGAGCTTATTACACTGGTAGTGAACCGACGTGTGTTTTTCATACAAAGAAGAAGCATGAAAACGTATTTAATATATATAAATCTAGTTCATTGTTTGTTAACCAGTGAATTGATTTAACATTTCACCTCCACAGATTCAGCTGTGTTCATTACAATCAAATGGGTCTTTACATTTTCACCATTATTTCCTCCTGCTTGGTTTTCTGTCCTCTCAGTGGAAAACACACATTACAGAATTTTTGCCCAAATGTGACCCTGATGTGAATTTTTCAGGACAGAGTGAATCTGATCAGATCTTATTTGAAGTTACTTTCATATTGTTGGTGTTGAGAAAAACTCATTTTACACTATAAGGTAATCTTTACTTTCAATGTACGCTACAAACCAGACGTTTGGGCCCACGCTCTGATTTTTATAAATTAAATGATAACTACCTTATCAAAATGTCATGGCAAGAAAACAGAAAGAAAAATGTTTTTCAATACTTTATAATCCATAGTAATAAATTATTTCACCACAAAAGCTCAAACTACTGATTTGAAGAGACTAATCAGGTCTGTCTATAGTGACTGACATTCACTTTGTGTTGATCATGAAAAAAGAAACGTATCAAAGTATTCTTCAGCATCACACAATTCATTCTGGTTTATGTATCATCGGACAAAATGTAATTCTCAACAGGATAATGATCCCAAACATTCTTCAAAACGGTGCCAAAATTATATCCAGTACAAAGAAAAGCAAAACGTTTTGAGTAGGGGTTTATTATCACGTTAACGGATTATTTACTTAACGCTGACAATTATTTTATCACGTTATCACGTTATTCTAATGTTTTCTTGTAATACAATTTTGAAGAGCAGAGGGTGGGCCCAAACTTCTGACCTGTAGTGTAAGTTCATGTAATAAAATATATTAATAATTATGGATCATTTCTCTTGTTCCATTTGTCATGAAATTTTGATACATTTAAACAGCCTCTGGTATTTCCAAATTATATCAAATAAAACAAGGGACCATATGCGCCAGTGACCATGAAAACAACGATCATATGAGAATTAATTTGCTTTATTTTGTTTGCGTATTGTTTTGTTTGGAAAATCACTGTGGTCATCATCCAGCAGCCGGTCAGTCGTGGCTAATAATAAAATAAGGCTTACTACTGGTCCTCTGCGTCCTCGCTTTATATGCTCCAGGTCAGGTTGGGGTCCCATAGGGCCCATATCCCCTCTGGGCCCCTCAGGGCCTGGAGGGCCTTGAGTTCCTGGCTCACCTTTCGGTCCTGGAGCACCTGGATGTCCTAACAGCACACATTACATTAATTGTGACACAGGTGGACCACATAATGGTTGTTTGTATTTATAGGCTCGCTATAATTATTCTTAATGAGTTTTATTAATGATGTAAGCTGTTCTTCAGCTGATTAGTCACAAGCTTTGGCAACACCTGAAGTGTGTTTTGTATGTACTGTGTGTACCTGGCAGGCCTGGGGGTCCAGGTGCCCCTGGAGGACCAGCGGGGGCGTGGCTATCCGAGTTTTTCCCCGCCCTGGCAGGGGGCGGTTTTTCACTGCTGTTTGCTAAGTCATGTGACAGCACCTACACACAAAACAGCATTTCTGAATGTAGTTCTAATACACTTATCTGAGAGATGATATTAGTGGTTTATATCTGTGGAAATTCCACTGATGCTTATAAATCCAGATGAATGACAGTTCAATATTCACTGTTCATTAATATATAATGAAGTCTGTTGAAGATACAGTACAAAATGACTTCATTATGATATTACTATTCAACAGTTTCAGTAATTCCAATAAAAATATGATCTATAATGAAGTTCTTCATTAAAATTAAATTCCAAACTAAAGTCCTAATAAAATCACAGCCTTGAATAAAGTTGTTATAAGACTGATATTCATAACATATAATACACTTATTAAAATTAATCATCATCATACAACATGCTGAAATTCTGAATAAAACATCTTAAAATATCTTCTGCCATTCAGCTCGCGCTCTGCGCTGATGATTACTGTTACCTGTCCTGAATGTGTGTGTGCACATGTATGTGGTTGTGTGCATGTGTTTGTGTGCGTGTATGTGTATGTGTGTGTGTGTGTGTGTGTTTGTGTTTGTGAGTGTGTATGAGTGTGTGTGTGTGTTTGTGTGCGTGTGTGCGTGTATGTATGTGTGTGTGTGTGTGTGTGTGTGTGTGCTTGTGTGCGTTTATGTACGTGTGTGTGTTACCTGTCCAGGTGCGTGTGTTTGTGTGTGTGTTTGTAAGTGTGTGTGCGTGTATGTATGTGTGTGTGTGTGAGTGTGTATGAGTGTGTGTGTGTGTTTGTGTGCGTGTATGTACGTGTGTGTGTATTACCTGTCCAGATGTGTGTGTGTGTCCGATGCGGAGTTTGAGCTGTTGGAGGCTGGTTCTCATGTTGGCGATGTCCTCGCAAGTGAGGGAACAGGAGCCAGCGCTCATCTGATTATCAGATTTACCCACCGAGCCCACGGGGTGAGAGACTGCACACACACACACACACACACACACACACACACACACACACACACACACACACACAAGCACACACACACATGCACACATACACACACACAGAAACTCTGTTTATAGGAAGAAAACACTTTCATTTTTCACTTAAACCACAGTTGCTGTACACCATTGAGCAAAAGTCTTGACGGACCCTTCATCATATTTTGCTTCCAAAGATCCACTTTATTGTATTTTTAATGTAGTCTTGAGGAACAGTTCTCCAGGCTTCCTGAAGGATTTTCAAAGACTCTCATTTTCAGTCCAGTCCCTGAACCTGACCAGTTTCAGAAGAATGTTTTTGTTTGACACACAGTGACCTACGTATGAATCATTCAAACAGAACAAAAACCATCTAACTGAAGTCCTGAACCGGTGAAGAAACAGGTGCAGATGATTCCAGATGATCAGGCAGTGATCAGTATACTGGTGGTGCTGAATGCTGAGTGGTTGGAACTTCCTTTATCTTTAGGCACTTTGCAGCCTGTCACAGTAAAACATTTGTTACCGTTTCTTTTATTTAATCCACTCAGTATGCCAAAAGATGATGGGCATAAAATAGTATTTTAGCACCAACAATGTGACACAAAATATAAAGAAATGAGGGGGGCGGGCTCCAGACTTTTACACAGTATTGCACATGAAACCCGCTTCAGTCCACGTTTTTAATTTCATTTGTAATTGTAAATATAAATGCCAAGTTTCTTTTATATTGTGTGAATATTCCATGGCGAATTGAAAAGAAAAAAAATGTTTTGAATAAATGTTCATCTGTTAACATACTTCAAGGTTAGTAAAACTTTATTTCTTAAACATTTTCAGAGACACGGGTTTTTGTTTTTTTTGACAGTGATGATACAAAACTGTTTAAATACCAACACACACACACACACACACACACACTCACACACACACACACACACACACTCACAGTTGTGTGCGGGTATACAGGAGCGCTGGTCTGTGGCCAGGCGGTACCCGGCGTCGCACAGACAGCGGAAACTGCCGGGTGTATTTTCACACATCTGATCGCACACCGTCCCATTGGACTCCTCACACTCATCCACATCTGAGAGAGAGAGCGAGAGAGAGAGAGAGAGAGAGAGGAGAGAAAGGGAAGAGAGAGGTAGAGAAAGAGAAAGAGACAGACAGACAGAAATGGGAGAGATGAGAGAGAGGGGGGAATAGAGATGTACAGAAAGAGAGAGAGAGAAATGGGAGAATACAGTGAGATAGAGAGAGAGTGGGATAGTGAGAGAGACAGAGAGAGAGAAATGAGAGAGACAGAGAGACAGACAGAGAGAGATAGAGAGAGAGAGAGAGAGAGAGAGAGAGAAATGGAAAAAGAGAGACAGTTGAGAGACAAATGAGAGAGAGAGAGAGAGAGGAGGAGAGAAAAGGAAGAGAGAAGTAAAGAAAAAGAGAGAGACAGAGAGACAGAAATGGGAGAGATGAGAGAGAGGGGGGAATAGAGATGCGGAGAGAGAGAGGAAAAGAGCGAGAGAAATGGGAGAATTCAGCGAGATAGAGAGTGGGAGATTGAGAGAGAAAGAGAGAGAGAGAGTTACTGAGTTGCTGTGTCTTTATGAAACATGTAAATTATCTCTGTTCTGATTGAGTTTTATACAACAAATAGCCCAAAAGGCAATCTATGCCCTGCTACAGACTGTCTTTAGTCTTTATCACTTCAGTATAAAGAGGTGGGCTAAACTGCTGCAAGCAAAACATGCAGTCATATGTAAATGTGTCAGTGGTCATGATGTCACAACCATGATTAATTTAAAGACGTTTTTGCAGTGTCCATATGTGACCTGCAGACAACATTCACACAGTTCAACAAAAAAATGGGCCCATTTGCTATAGTTTTCATATATTTTATTTTCCCCTCGAGATAACTATGTATGTGGTTTTGTATACAAATTTATTTTTACTTTACTACTTGAATTCATACCTAAGTTAACTCAAACTATAACTCATAATTCATTTTACATGACCATTTCCCAACTTCTCTATATCCATTATATTTGTATTTGACTTTTTTGTTACTGTGCCTTTAACACTGAAAACATGAAATTTAGTTTTTTAATGAACTTAAAATAAATAAATAATAATAATAATAATAATAATGATAATGATATCTTTAAGAATTTACAGTCAGCAACAGCACACCAACCTAAGCAGTACGGGTGGACATGTTGCCGATGTCGCTCCCGATCAAATCGGTATCCATGGTAACAGGTACACACAACCCGACCAAAGTTATCCGTACACTGCTGTTCGCAGGGAGAGCCGGCACACACATCTACACCTACACACACAGACACACACACACAGAGTAACATACACACAAGCACACACACACACACACACACACACACACACACACAGAGAGAGCAACAGACACACAGCCACACATTTATTAGACGTGTCAAATATTTAAAGAGGAACAGTACCCTCTGGTGGCCAAAAAGTAAAACACAGTCTGTTCTAATGACACCTGAAGTCTGTTTACGTCTGTCTATATCTGTTTGCCCAAAAAAATTATATGACAAAAATATCCATCCATCCATCCATTTTTTACCCCTTTGTCCCGCACTCGGGGTCGGGGAGGCTGGAGCCTATCCCAGCTGCTACGGGCGAAGGCAGGGTACACCCTGGACAATCGCCAGCACATCGCAGGGCCACATACAAAGACAGACAACCATTCACACTCACAGTCACACCCAGGGCCAGTTTAGTGTGCTCAATCAACCTATCCCCAATGCACACATGTTTTTGGTGGTGGGAAGAAACCGGAGCTCCCGGAGGAAACCCACGCAGTCACGGGGAAAACATACAAACTCCACACAGAAAGACCCTGCGCCCAACCTGGGAGTCGAACCCAGGACCTTCTTGCTGTGAGGCAACAGGGCTAACCCCTGTGCCACCGTGCCGCCAATGACAAAAATATATACAATTAATTAAATTAATATCACTAAATTAAACATATATCAATCATGTTATATTCGTTTTTGCCAAGAATGTGTAACAAACTTTCTTTGTCAAGTTCAGGTTTGCTGATAATTTAATTTTTTAACAGTAAATTATACAAACATGCAAAGAATAGAAACAAAGTTATACTCTTACTAAAAAATGCTGGATTTTACCCACTTTCTGGAATGCAATGTCCCATCACGAACCTGAAACCCTTACAGCACTTCCGCCTGAGAGAGAGAGAGAGAGAGAGAGAGAGAGAGAGAGAGAGAGAGAGAGAGACAAAGGGAGAGAGACAAACAGAAAGAGAGAGAGAGAGAGAGAGAGAGAGAAAGAGAGAGAGAGAGAGAGAGAGAGAGAGAGAAAAAGAGAAAGAGAGAGAGAGAGAGAGAGAGAGAGAGAGAGAGAGA
>JBBIGA010154159.1:0-18258 GCA_037576975.1 Alestes dentex | reverse complement strand
GGCACATACCAGAGGTACTGCATGGAGCTACAGAATTATTTCCCACTTCTGGGTAACCTTACCATTTTTAAACCTCTAGCAGTTCAGCACTGTCCTTTGTACCATCTCATGCTATTCACTGGACTTGAATTGTTTGAATTTCAATAAAAAAAGCTTGAAACACTGGGGTGTTCGAAAACTGTGTAGATATAAGTAAGTAGTGTAGATATAAGTAAAGGGCTTTAAAGTAACCAAAACTACATAAGAAGACATAGTTGTTTACCAAACCAGGCAGACTATCAATAAGCTAAGAGACAGCTCTCTTGATATTCAGAGTAAGGCCTCAAGTTTACGTTCTAACCACTGCTGTTCATTAATGTGGGATGCAGGGGGAGGGGCGCTGTTCCCTTACAAATATGGTTCCATATTGTATTTGCTTAATTTCTGTGTAACTACATACTTTGTGGGAAAGACAACATATGTGTCCTTAATTTCTGACTTGTTTTTATCTTATGTTATTTGACAATTCACATCTTTCATGTTCACACATTAATATAATTATGTTTGCGTGACTGTCACTTCTGCTCCACAGCCAGCTGACCAGTACTTTCATGAGATGGCAACTTTAAGTGGAACCGCATAAATGATGCTGTTTCAGGTTTTCACTGGAAGTAAAAAAGAGAATAATTTACATGGACCAGACTGACCCTGTCATGGATAAGCATACACCCAGGCCTTGTCCCGAGTTGACTAGCTGGATGTTCCTAGCTTTTATTGCCTTCCCTCTATGATATTGTCGGCACTGAAGCGCTATGGACAACGATGAGGCTATGACGAAGACTTTTTTGTCTCTTTTTAAAAAATGCAAATGAAACAAAAGAAGTCATCTACACAACAGCTTGAGGCTATTTTTGGCAGGCCTAGCATTGCTGAACAGCTAGATGAAGGCTTCAGCACTAGCATTAAAAAGCACAACGAAGACGTGACAAAATCGACACATCCTGTCCAGAACAATAGACTGTGAAATTCTGTGGAGCTTTCAGTTGGCTTTGCATAGCCACAATAAGAGTGGGAGCTCTGAAAAGCCAGGGTTGGTGGATTTGGTGGCGTCCCTTGATGGAGTGTTGAAAGCCTGGAGAATGCCAGTGATGTATTTGAAAGCCTAGACACTTGGTGAAGTGATGAAAACCCAAAGAAAGCTCTTGTATCTAAAGGAACTTCAAAAACTGCAGAACAAACTCCTGGACTGCATGTTGACTGTTGTGAGAGAATATATCATCAAAGAAACCCAGAGCTGTGATTTTTTTTTTTATCAATCCAGGTGGAGACAGTGGATCAGACAATGGATATTGCCATATAGTTACAGCTTGTGGGACTTACATTTTCCTGATTTTGATGACAAAATTAACATGGAGGAAAGACTTTTTTAGTTCTTCCCTCTGCAGTCAGCCATAGCTGAATCCATTGCTATAGCACTGAAAACTAAAAGTGCATCTTACTGCCACTCTTCCTGAGAATCAGAAAAGGGGATGTAATGGAGCCACTGCACTTGTTCAAAGGAAAATCAAGATGTGTAACCACTGCTACACACAGCAGCTTAACTGGTGGCCTGGTGGTTAAGGAGGTGACCCAGCGATTGGAAGGTCAGAGTTTCGGATCCCAGGACTGTCAGTGGCACCAGTGAGGTACCTTTGAGCAAGGTACCATCTCCACACACCGCTCCCTGGACAATGCGCCGCCAGCTTCCCACTGCTTTACTCGGGTCAGTGGGTTAAATGCAGAGAAAGAATTTCACATTGTTCACACTGTGTGCCGTGCTGTGGTGTGTTCACGCGTGACTATAAGGGCCACTTTACTTTACTTACTTAGTTACAGGTCACCTCTCACATATTCAAAGTGAGTAATGCCCTTGGTGGGTTTGCCTGTTTTTTTGTTTTGGTTTTTTTTTTCAGATCACCCAAGCGGACAGGTATTCTTGATACAGCAGTAGAGCAACCTCATGCACTGTTCTGAAAGCGTACAGGACTCAAATGACTTTGATCCCAGGACCGTCACCTTTGCTATGCTACTGGAACATCAGGATTCTTTCTACAATTTTTTCACCACATCATGCCACACATCCTTCATCTCCTCTACGCCAAGCTGAAGAAGAAGAAGAACATAGATTTGGTCCCATTTCATGGGTGCATCCAGCAGTTTCAACTTGAAATAGAAAAGATATGGTAGCAGCTGGATTCTTGTTGTTAATATAGTAATTAGTGTTTATTTTCTGTCTATATATTATTATCTTGCTTTCTTTGATTGTTATTGTAAATTGTGTTTGTCCTTCACAGAAATTCTCTCCACTCCATGGTCCCTGTGGCATCCCGAAATAATATTTTGTTTTATTTCTTGGGTCTGATACTATCCTGGGACGTACCAGGGAATGTTTCTTCTTCACAAACCAACTCGTCAGTGCCATCTTTTGGTTTTTTTGACAAGTTTGAACAGTAAAGTGTCCATTTGTCACATGTGAACACATCACAGCATTCAGTATGAACAGTGTGAAATTGTTCTCTGTGTTCAACCCAAGTGAAGCAAAGGGCAGCCAGCAACGGACCACCCGGGGAGCAGTAAGCAGGGACCGTACCTTGTTCAAGGGTATCTCAGTGGTGCAACTGGCAGTCCTGGGATTCAAACCCACAACCTTCAGATCACAGGGGTGAGTCCCTAACCACCAGACCACCCGTTGAAAATATATTCAGAGTTGAACCCGCAACCTTGCCACTTGTAGCACGGAGCGTAAACCAGTAGACCAGATGGGAGGAGCTATGAACAATATAGCATTTCTTTACCACCTTGAGGGCCTACTCAGTGCTCAGTAGAAGCAAGCTGAAGACAAAGCTTTGTCTCATCTACAGCAAGTAAAATCTGTCATGGTGCTGTGGACCTATTCCGTTTGTTCATGAAACGTGAAGTCTTTTCATAGACTGTCACTCTCCTATGATCCTCATCATCACACTCATGTCGGAAGCTGAGGCACACTTCTAAACCTTGAAAAGAATTAAAACATTTCTCAGATATACTATACCCCAAGAGAGGCTGAATTCTTTGGCCATGCAGTTAATATAACAGAGACTAGTGACTGGGAAGACTGGCCTTAACCAGAAAGTAAATGAGGAATCTGTAAGCCAGAAAGAAAGGAGGGCCATCGGTGTGTTTTTGTGTTTTTAGACATTTTTTGGCTGAGCTATGAAGTGCTGCCACCCCCCCAAAAAAGGAAAAGAAAATTATTACCAGCCACCACCGGTTTTAACTGAAGGATCAAACAAATTCAGAAAGCATCTTTAGAGTCTATAGCTGCCGTCGCCAGAGGCATCATGTCAGTTAGTTCTGTCCTGCAGTATGACTGGTTGAGAGGTATTCTGCAAAAACATCTCCCGATAACAGAATTACAAATCCTGCTGAAAAGCCCTATAATTAATAATATCTTGTCCTAACAATGACAAAAGCCAGAAAACTCCCATAGTAATCAACCAAGCTATCTACACCAGATGTGTGTGGTGTAGTTCTGTTTTTTGATGGACACCCCAGCTCTGTTTTTGCACCCTGCTGATGTTCCACCTTCTGCAGTAAAGGCAGCCGCTTCACGTCAAAACAAGGTTAAACAGACCAAAAACGAAACTAATTCATGAGGGCGGAGAAATATGAGCTGTGTCTCTCTTCCTCTAATGTTTATAGGGACATTAGTGGTTCAGTTATTAATGGGTCTGTTTATTCGAGTGTATTATAGTGTAATTAAACTGGGCTAGTAAACAAACAACACTGTTAGCTTGATCCATATGGGTGCTGATGGAGATTAGCATTATGGTAGCAGCGTTAAAGTGTATCCAAAACAGCTGTGAAACAAAATTTTCAAAATGAAACTGTGTTGCTGTCTCATCTTCATAATTAAACGAAGTTCATTAATTTACTCGTATATCTCAAGCTTCATTTTGATTTTTTGCCTTGTGGAGGCAAAAGCACCAAGAATTCAGAGGGAATCCAGAGGACTCACCCACAATGAGTCATTTTAGTTAGATCTTTTGAGCAGACAGAGACTGATCATACTTTACTGGACACTGTTGTTGTGGGCATGCACAACACTGCATGATGTAGAATATGCAATACTGACTGGTTGTAGTTATTGAGTGTTATCTACAATACCAAATGAAATACTATTCCAAAACATTTGGTAGGGGGTAGTGTAACAATATTTAAAAATATCAAAGGTTTTATGGACTTTGCAGTGCACAATATAACAAAATTATAGATAACATAATCATAGACTTGCTACTTGGTTCATATTTTGAGTAAGAAGGAAAAGTACTCTGCTGAATCTTAAATGTGACCTGCCTTTAAAATACCAATAGTTACTTTATTGGCTGTCATATTGAACAAATGCATGCCTTATGAGGATCACTCATTTTTAGGTGTTTTAATGAGATCAGAAACTTATGCTGCTCTTTACAGTAATTCAACAATTGCTTAACTTCATTACAGTAAAACATGCTGAGATAATAAAGTAATTATACAGAACACCAAAAGGACTAAATAATGATAATTCAACAATTCAAGCCAATTGACTAACTAACACAACCAGGGACCTATCAGTATTGCATCAATATTGTGTTGTATCACATTCATTTTTAACAATTCAACAATTCAATACTCTTATACTCTGGGCACCCATGCTGGTTGTTTTTTTTTTTTTTTTCTATTTATTTAAAAGTTAAAAAGATGAAATGAATCAAATTAAAAAGATTATGAAAATATATAACTAATAAAAACTCTTTTTCTTTTAATGCAAGTAAATGTAAAAGATCTTATAAGATCTGATGAGAAGATGACATTAGTGCTTGTATCATAAAACGCTAACGTAATGTAATTAGCAGCTGCTGGGTTCAAATGATGAAAAATATTCTTTTCCACAGCGACTACATTCTTTTTGGCATATTCCTTTGGTACCACTTTCAAAGACACATTTTTCAGCCTCTCCAGGGAATTTCTGACATATGCCATGCTTTCCGTGCTTCAAGTGAAATCCTGGTTGATGCTCGTATGTAAGAAAACAGCCTGAGGAAAGAGGAGATGCTGTATCTTTTAGACATCTTGTCTTTTCTCCACAGACTGAAAATTACTGAGATCTAACTAGAAGGGAGTGATTAGTTATCTTCTCCTGTTCATTTTTACGGGTTGTGCGTTATTAGACATGTGGAGGAGTGTGGAGGAGGAATGTTAATGGCCTTTCACGCTGAGCTTGTGCAGCAATCAGCATAGCATTGTGCATAGAACTTAGTTTCACTGTTTTCTTGCCCTTTGCCACTATAAAAACTTGTGCAAAACAGTGTGTTTGATGGGGCACAATGAATGGTAGATTGTTTCACTAAATGTCCCTTTCAAAATTGACCTGGTTAGCTGGACTGACTTGGACCTTTTAATTCAATTTCAGAAATTCACTTGACTTTGACATTTTTTAAATACATATATCTACCTAATATATTTTTCAAATTATATATTTTCAAGCCTGACTTGTAGATGCAACATAATAATTAAACATAAAATATAATGGAAATCTGTCAGACCTGACATTTAGGACAAAATTGTATCTTAACATAAAACATTTTTACTGCTATAAGGCTATGGTCTTAAAGCTTTTTTGCCTGCCTGAAGTCAACAAAAAATATTTTTTTTTCAGAATAAGTATCAGAATAAGAAAACTTTATTGATTGAAAAATTGCTTTAAAAACCTTTACTGTAATTATTACAGTTATTGATGAGTATGCTACCTATGTTACTGATAAGGGAGCAATATTAATTACATTTGATTCATTTAAAACATTGATTCCATATAAACATATATATATATAGATATATATAGAGATAGATAGATAGATATATGTATATATATATATATTTGTAAACTATTAGATTTCAAACAGCATGAGCCATTCATTATTTCAAAGACAGGGAAACTGACAGGACTGTGAATGGCTACTTTTTTAAATGACCAAATATATACATTGTATGTGTGAGTGTGTGTGTGTGTGTGTGTGTGTGTGTGTGTGTGTGTGTGTATGTTAAATTACACTATAACATGTGCAGAAGTGTGTTCTCTATACAGGATGTGTACTTTTTTCCCATAGAAAATCATCTATGTGAAAAACTACAGTATTAAATAAATTAAAAAGTCAATTAAGACCACTCATCAGTTCTTATCAAACTCTCCCCTCTGCCAGGTTATTCAATACATAATAAAGGCTGTTTGGGTAAAACACTTGAGTTGATAGATATGGATCTAATCGCACTTGATATAATTACCAGTAATTACAGACCTCATCTGAAAGGTCTGATAGGCATTCCGAAAGGCACGAGATAAATCAAATACACTCTTATGCACAGCATGCAACATGGAACAAAATAAAAGTGTGAAAAAGTTTCTTTAATGCATCCTCTTACCTTGCTGAACAAAAGCCCCATAGACGATCCAGATGGCACTTTGGAAGGAGGTGGTAACAGATGCAGGCTGGTGGGGCCCGGGGGTGTTCTGGGAACGGACTGACTGGATACGGCGTAAGAGAAATATCATGACTCCAACCACAGGGATGGCGGCCGCGATGCACGCCCATACTGCCAGATCAAAGGGGGCTAGCAGTGAGAAGATGTTGAGTTTCTCCACAGATTTACTCATCAGGATGCCCACAGAGTAATCCAGGTAGCGCTTGCTGAAATCCACCACATTCTCACGCTCCGGCGTGATGGTTATGGCAGAAATGGCCAGGTCTGCCCTCTGCATGGAAACAAAATTATATAGAAATATTAAATCAAACTTTTTTTGCATTTTCCAGTTTGCTGCATCTGCATTGTTTCGTCAGTAGTCAGTAAACAATCATTTAAATGCATTCTCCTGTACTAGGTGTGGTCCAAATAGCATTTTTTCTTCTTTTTTTTTTTTTTTAGTATTTTTGGAAGATTCTTTGAATACTTGATCACACTACCAAACTTAATTTAATTTAATACCTAATCACATTTTTTATGTATATTTGTATAATCACAATTTCCCATTCTTGATAGTTTTACACACATGCAGCATTCTTAGGAACATATGCAAATTGTTTAAAGCCGTATTTCTCATGTGTTTTACTGCTAGTGAACTTAACAATAGAATAAAAGCAAACGAACAAGAAAGTTATAAAAAATACCAAGATTTATTTTCTTTTAAAGAAAAACAATGGAGTTGAACTGGTAAGGAGATCACAGGTTTGAGTCTAACAAGGATTCTGATGGTAACTACAAGTAATACTGAGCTTCCACATTGATATACTGTACAGTAAAATCACTATTTAATGTATGATGTTATTTGTATTTATTTATATCTAAGTTTTATTAAGTATATTTAATAATATAAATGTGAAAAAACACAGGCCATTTAAAACGTTTTTAAATATTTTAGCAGGTGCTGAACAGGTTAAATGCAGAGAAAGAATTTCACCTTGTTCACACTGTGTGCTGCGCTGTGGTGTGTTCACATGTGACTATAAGGGTGTGACGTCTACGGGTAGCGGCCGCTAGAGGCCACAATGGTGTCATTTAGGTTATTATGAATGGGACTCTTATTTTGAATTAAGTGCATGTGTGTGTCTTGTGTCACATTGTCAGCTGTCTTGTGTTTAGTTTAAGTGATTGTGTTTTATGATTGGTTTAGGTCTGAGTGTTTGATATTTAAGTTCTTTGAGTTCATGTTTTATTTGCTGGTCAGCCCTCATATTTACCCTCACGCTACCCGTTCCTCTCGTGTCCTTGTTTTATGTTTACTTTGTTTTAAAAGGCCTTCGAGCCTCTTTGGTTTTTGTGTAGAGTCTGTGTCTTTTTATAATAAAATCCATCAAATGGAATCTGCATTTGTGCCTCGCCTCACTCCCCCTCAGCCACGGACGTGACAAAGGGTTAATAAATTCAATAAATTAAAAATTAATTAAAAAAATAAATTAACGACTTTTGAAAAGCACTGTATACATCTCTTTTTGCAAAAAAGACATACATTAACATTCACACAGATTAGTGTCCCATGCATTACTAGGCCTGTTTTAGAGGCATTGCCAGGTTATAATGGTTTTTAGCCATCCACAAATAAGTGTGCAGTATAAATTCATATAGTCAAGAGTTATAGCCGAAATTCAATTTTGCCATCATGTTTCCAGATTCATAAAACCCTAGAGGTCAGGCACTTGGATGTGGATGCTGAATGCTACTGCTGCCTCAGCAAGGGCTGACTCTGTCAGAGCCATTTATATGCATTACTGAAGGAGAGAGAAACTCCAGCATTAAAGTACAGAAAATGTGCTACTTGAATGTGTGTTATGCTTTAATTATGCAAAATAAAATGTCATTAACACGCTAGAATATTACAATTAGGCAAACTCTTCATATGCCAGTGTTACTTATGAAAAACATTAAGCACGGTTTTGGCATTAAACAATGTAAATCAGCTTTAGCACACTTCATCAGCAGATGCTAATGTTACTTAGAAAGTGATTTAGAAACTGTTTCTGCATTGAACACGGGAGTGTTTAGTGCAGGTGGAGTCCTTTAAAGGCAGTCACCCAACAATGATCCTCTTTTCCAATGTTTTTTTTTTTCTTCTTTCGGCTGTTTCCTCCACGGTCACTTCTAGCTCTTCTGTACTGTTCTTTAGTTTGAAGTAGATGGCATTTTCTTCTGCTTTATGACAAATGTTCAATTTAAAACAGTAATGAAGATGTCAAGAAGAGTGTGGTCGAGCTTTGTTGGGTTTTAAAGAGTTAAAGATGAACACATTATAGAAATGAATGCCATCATTACCATCCAATATGAAATGCAAGGTAATATATTTTAATGCAAATTTTCATGCAAATTTAAACCCACACCTTATGATGAGGCAGGCACAAATGTCTTATTAAAGCTGTTCTCATGAAGTGTATCCTACTTTAAAACAAAGGAACTGCTGAAAACTCCACCCACACCACTGCACTCGTAACATAGGCTATTACCATACATTCCTCTCTCTGGAGGTTTAGTCCCATCTCTGAAAGATCAGATTTACAGCTGAAGTTCCACTTTATATTAAGTGTCTTTAAAAACTGTATATGATCACGTTAGCAATGCAACAACAGTAATGGTGATGTGTTCACTGTCACAGATGGATTTCAGTAGTGCAGCTTATGTAACTGCACACGTTTATCAACTAAAATGTTTAATAGTGTAACTATGTCAGTCACATCATTGTTCTTCTTAAGTTGTATTTGTGTCACTATAGCTGAATTTCTCCTCCTACAGTTTTTGAAATATGGGCATGGTTCCAACACCAAAACATCTGTTTATTTCCCCTGCAGTGAGCTTGTATAAGTTTTTGATTGGTTGATCAGAGTATTGATCATTTAAAAAATTGATTTTTGTGGTCGAGTCAGCCTTGTAATGTATGGGGAGAGAGAAAGAGAGAATGGTCGAGTTGCATTTGAAAATTGCTGGAGAGAGTTCTTGTAATTACCTCAGGATTCATTTGTATAGTTACAGTTAAAACTGAAGTTAATACACATGTGTAATTGCACAAGCTGGGTTTACTGACTGATGGACTGACTGGTGGCTACTCTTCACGTGTTCTGATACTTGCCGTTCCTTTCTAGGTGCATGAAATTGTTGTAATTAAAGTCCACGGTACACTACAGCTGTTATCAAACATGTTATTTGAGATGGTTTTTTTTATATAAAACTGTAGGCTGAAAAAGTAGTAGCCTGTTAATATTAAGGCATTCTGACTTAAATAATAAAACTGAATGGACATTTTAACCAAAAATGGCATGAACCTGCCTTTTTGATGAGCTCTCCAATCATGCCGTTCCATGAGCCGTTAGGTTGAGGGGATCCGTACTTTCCATCAGCTACCTGGTAGATCTCATATTTGAAACCCAATATTTTGGCCAGAGCATCCAGAACATCGATGGAGAAGCCCTTGTATCTTTTAGGCTGTCCGAGAATGTTCTCTGCCACCATCACGAAAGGCTCCTCCTAGAACAAATAAAACAAAACAGCACCTCTATTTCATTTCAAGGGCCATTTTTATGGTATTCTATTTATGTCATTTTTATTCACACAAAAAAGTTATATCCTCCTGAGAACAAATAAATTTGTGTGATTTATTTGGGCCTAAAAACACCTTACAATTTAAATTTCCTTGAATAT
Source organism: Alestes dentex (assembly GCA_037576975.1). Taxonomy (NCBI): domain Eukaryota; kingdom Metazoa; phylum Chordata; class Actinopteri; order Characiformes; family Alestidae; genus Alestes; species Alestes dentex. Next base: position 8,043 of record JBBIGA010154159.1, on the reverse strand, counting down.
ATTTTTTATTTTATTTTCCCAGCATGTCCACTGTAAAGGACAACATGATATTGAGCATAGAGGTTTTCCATGATATTGAGCCTTTAAAAACATTTTTACATTTCAGGCTTTTCTTTGGCCCACTGTAGAAGCAAAGAAATAACAAAGAAACTGCCAAGAGTGCCAAAAAAAAAACCCCATCTTAGCTGAAAAACAGCTGTGATGTGCATATAATCATTAAACAAATCCTCTATGCTGACAAACTAAGCTTCATATTTACATGCAATTGTTATTTAAAGCTTTATTTAAACAGATAAACTGACTTTTCTTTGGCTTTCTGTTGAAGAAAATAAATAAGCAAAGTGCCAATAAAACTATTACAATTTCATCAAACAAATCCAAAATTTGTACAGGATTATCTCTTAAAGCCAATATTTGGACGTGTATACATTAAAACCGACCTGTCAGAAATCTTTGATGAATCATTTATCATTCATTAAGACATACACTTTGGCACAATGCTGACAAACTAAGCTTTATTTAAAAAAGTCATTGAGAAAAACTGGAAAAAAATATGACTCTGTTTGGTACCATTTTCTTGTTTCATTTTGACTGAATCAGGCTTGTCTCCTTTAAAGCTTCAGTCAATGTGACACCTTTATCACAGCCAGCTTGGCACCTTCTTTTCCAGGTTAATCTGAATGTAGTTTTTACAGAGAGACCATTGACTCATGACACAGCAAGCAGCGAAGCGTGTGGCACCTCATCAGACAGAAATTACCTCTCTAAATTCACTGAGGCAAACTGCAGCATGGCATGCTGGGGCCAGGGAAGATGGACTGCCACTGGGACAACCCCTTCTCAAGCAGGCCGCTTAAATATCAGTCGCTTAAGTAAAGGCTCAGTGGAGAAGGTTATACTATCCAACGGGGGATAACATCAAAGAAAACAAGCAACACAATTCGCTGCTGATAAACACCCAACAAGGAAGTTCTGGAAACAGGGCTGACTTAGAAACTCTTTCCTGAAGAGCAACCATGCATGACTGTGAGCAGAGTGTAACAGCAAGGCATCTGAAATATGACAGAATGTATGTGTGCTATGGAGACACATCAAAGTCAACATAGTGTTTCTGGGTTTGTTTTTCAGTGACACTACATATAAAACGCTGCCTAATATTGTGTGGGCACCCCTTGTGCTGCCAAAACAGCTCTGACCCATCGAAGCATGGACTCTACAAGACCTCTGAAAGACTGCTGTGATATCTGCACCAAGATGTTAGCAGCAGATCAGAATCAGATTCAGAGAACTTTATTGATCCCGGATAAAATTGCTTGTTATGACTGCACAGACACACAGAGGCACGGAGACAAATACAATATAAAATGAGATATGAAGTCTAAATGGATCCAATAAAAACTCAATATGGAATACATTATGTTATATACACGGTGACGGGTATAAATACTACAGATAAGTAACTTACAGCAAAGTGAGTTACTAATGACACAAATGGTGGTAGGAGAATGTTATTGCTGTACTAGAGATCAAAAGTAGTCGACAGTGATATTTCTCATGGTGAGACTATTACACATAATAGTATAAAGATATTGCACATAATTAAATGATTTAGCACCCAGTAAGAAAACTGCACAGGATTGTCAGGACATTCTGTGCAGTGTCAGGACGCTGCTGTCCAGGACATTAAAGGACTCTTTTATTGACTGGGGGTGTGGTCTCATCCCTGGCCAGGGAGGTCTGTAAGAGCTCTCGACTGGCCAGGGATGAAGTACTACTAAGCAGCATGTGTTTTTGTTTAGTACTCAGCTTAAACAGGGTGCTTTGAGTTGCATAGGTTGTGGAGCACCATATAATACATTTGGGATGAGTTGGAGAGGCGTTTCTTGATCCAGAGCTAATCACTAATACATGTGTTGTGAAGACATTTTCTGAATTTATGATTTTGAACACGTGGGTGTGTTTACCCTGGCCAGCTCATCAGTAAGGATGGCAAGCGGCGCGCGAGGAAGCAGAAGCGCAGCAAGCGAGCGGGGGTCCATGCTAGGCTAAAAAGCTAACGCTAGCTGGCTGTCAATCCCATCCATCCTCCTCGCCAACGTTCACTCCCTGGACAATAAACTGGACTACATCTGACTCCAACAAACTATCCAGTGTGAGTTGTGCTTATGTTTCTACGGAGACATGGCTCAACAACAGCGTTCCGGAGATGGCTACGGCTATTAGCAACATGCTAATGTACCGAAGCGACCGTGATGTTAATCTTAGCAACAAATTGCTGCTAAAATTGCACAATCTTTTATAGGTGTATCTGCTCATGTAACTATTCTGCAACTTTGCACATCTGCTGCTAAAATACAGTACCGGTCAAATTCTGTATTTATCCTCACTGTTGCAGTTGTCAATTGTACTGAACGTTCTCTTGTCTTGTCTAGTTGTTATTGTTGCTCTAGTGTTCTTTTTTCAAGCTCTTTGTCCTGTTTGCACTCGTGGCCTTGTGTTCTGTTCTGTTCTGTTTCCTGAGTTGCACCATGGTCCTGGAGGAACGTTGTTTTGTTTTTACTATGTACTGTGTGTATACGGCAGAAATGACAAATAAAACCCACTACTACTACTACTGCTTAACAGTATTTAAATATGAAAATTAATTTGGGCGTATGATTGAATGAATAATCAACATTACAGACTTTCAACATCTCTTTTATTTAATAACTGTTCCTGCACTGTTCATATGCAGTAATGGTCACAGCAAATCGCTGGGTGGATAAGTACGTAACCCACAGCATACAAGGCATCTCAAAATAAACTCAGCAACAGAGACCATTTTGCTGGGTCACAGGTAGACGGGTCAGTTTAGGTCTGAGTGCCTGGTCCAGTGTGGCGGGCTGCTGACGCTGGTATCGGGCTGTTCTGGCTCTGACCGCCAGCGCTTTGCGCTGAGGTGATATTTTAGTCCTGATGCTCTCCAATGATACAAAAAATCCTTATTGCATAAATTGCAGCAAACTCCTTTCAACCGTTCCACCTGTCCGTTTTTAAACGTAAACTTTCCACTCACTGGGCCAAGCAGCGCTCTTGTCTTCACAGTACAGAGCGCCTGTGGCGAGAATTGGCAGGTGATCAAAGTCACGTGGTGTGATTAATCAGTGTTCGTTTTTTTTTTTTTTACGTGTTATTGTTTCTGTAATTAATTTATCTAAATTAATGTGTGAATTCAACACCCCTAGTGACAACTAACAGTATTTAGTTACACTTGAGTGTACATTAGTCAGGCCCTGTTACATATTTACTGGCCTCCTTATAGTACAGTTGAGTCATGAGTACAAAAATAACAAACAAAAAATAACAAACAAAAATACAGACTAATGTACTTCAGCCATTAGCCTTCAACCGGGCACCAGCTTGGCAGAAGTGGTGAATAAATCAGGAAGCAACATTTTATTTTTCATAGTGGGGGGTACATTTTTTTTCTGAAAAGACATATTACTGTGCACTTTTTAAAAATGGTCTGCTGTGTTTAATAGAGAACTCACCAGTAATGTGACAACTTTCACAGTCACTCCTTGCATGCCGCTCTCCACACGGTTCTCCTTCAGGCTGCCATTCATGCCACGGATAGAGTCCCAAGTTGCCAGCTGAGAAAGAGAGAGAAAACAACAAAATTAGTCTTGCATACACTCTGTTTTCTGTGGAAGTAGTCACACCAACATGACATGGTCGCCTTGGCAACGGCCACGGCTGCGTGCTTGATGACTACTACACATGGATTTAATCCCCGTCAAACGTGCTTTCCGCACTTGCTCTTTCCTTCTGCATTTTAATTGGTAGTTGTTTTCAACCTTCGATCCTCGACAATAAAACTGTAAAATTCATTTCCAGCTTTTAATCATGCAGTGGTCTTTGCGACCATCCTGGCTTTCCAGGGCTCTGCGTGCTCTGAGGTATTGAAGTAGGCTTAAATGTATTATTTTGTATTGCCTGTTATCATTTTAGCATGAGAATTATACTTATTAATGGATTTACATTTGTTCTTGATGAAGCAAATTGGTTCCTTGAGCTCTTTTGTGCTGTAGGCAGCACCCTTTTTCATTCAGATCTTGACTTCTCATTTTCATTTATCACCTGACCTATCACCATCCAACCTCTCAGAATCTCTAGTGATCCAGGCTCCTCAAAATCCACAACTGGTAGGTTTACTGTTGGCCTTGATGGAATTATTCAGCACATGTAGTGTGGTATAGTTAAGAAAACATTCAGCTCTGCAGCCAAGTGGTAAATAAACATTACTATTTAGTAACTACGTTCGATACTGTTATATTTTGGAAAACTAAACTTTTTAAAGGAAATTTTTCCTTGCTGAAGTTGGCCTTTCAACATGTTTGTACCCCTTTATTTTTCATGAGGGTGGAAGGTAGACAACCCTATATAGGAATCCAGTGTTTCGAGGGCCATATGTACCTGTTTTGGAAATAACTCCATGGGCCTTAAGATCCCAGGACCTTATATTCCCAAGGCCTTATATTCCAAAAACCTTGTATTCTTAAAGCCTTTATGTTTTCAATACCTTATATTCCCAGGGTTGAATTCCTACAAGCCTTATATTTGCTCATTGACAAACTCTATTAGCAGCAGACCTAGTTTCTTACCTGGGTGGCTGGGCTCGTAGGGCTAAGCTCTCCATCTCCATGAAATAAAATGTTTGCCATCCACATACAAAGACACATTGGAACATTTGGAGCTTGTAACATAAATACATGCAGCTTAAAATTGCCTTCAACAGATATGCAGATAAGATATTGCATTTACACAGTCTCCAGTAGTGATTTGAACATGTTCTGTTCATACCTTAGCTGAAAAAAGTGCCCTGCTGCTGTGAGATTCAGTCACAAAGTAATGGTACACATCCACATTGCATTATTTAAGTGTGACCAGTAGCAAGAGAGGTCATGGTATTGGGATAGGCCTCTCAAATAGCCACACTGTGAGCTATTGATAGGCCTCCCATTACTATACTTTGCCCTCCCTACACTACGAGCAGCCACCACTGACTCTTAAACAACTTACACAAGGCTTTGCAAACCTCAGTAGTGGGTCCACCCAAGTGAAGGCCCAAGAAAAGCAGAATTACAGTTGCCTGCAATAATCGGATGCTCACACTGCGCTGTAAGCCACCTGACCATTTCAAATGAATCTGCTAAGAATGCTGAAAGAACAGACACATGAAACAGAAAAACAGGGAGGAAAATGTATTACTCGTTGAAAACAAATCTTAATGTATTCCTACCGGACAGCATTTGCAGTGACAGATATTTAATATTTAATTTTTAATACTTTATCTCCCTCGTTATTGCCTACCAGCCTGCTGTGCCTCTCTCCGCTGTGCTTATTATCTGTCTTAAAATAAAATAAAAAAAAAAACAACTTGTTTTTATTTTATATTTTCCAACTGAATGTAGAGTACAACTTGTTTTGATTCATTTTACTAAGCCAGGAGAACATACTGAGCATCCAGTTCAGCCCTTGTTATTTCTTGAGCATGATGGTGTATGTGGGTTATGACGCTGCTGCGGACGTATGACCCCGAGTCCTCGGTGGATGACTGGATGGTGCAATCTAACACCCAGCGAGCTGACATATCTTATCAGTCTTCACTACCAAATCCTGTTCTCTACTTCCTTCTTCTTGCAGTGCCAGCTTAATCGGTCAGAGCAGGTGAAGCTACTGTGCTTTAATACTCAATCTTTCCATTGTAAGTGTGCACTTAAATTCTTAGGCAGAGCAGATACATATAAGACAGAAGATTGATGTCCATTGTCCATATGTTCTGACAATAAACCAAAAACAGCCATACTTAAAGGCAGAATAGAAAATTCTGTGTGTGTGTGTGTGTGTTGGTCAGCCTGATCTATGAGTCATAACTCAGAACTGTTCACTCCTGTACAGTTATATATACCTCCGGTTGGGTCATATAAGTTGTAGCCAACTTTTTTTCCAATGCAAAAAAGTGAATCTTAGGAACTCACATAGAGTAAATGCATGGAAATTACATTTACATGCTTATATAAGGAAAGAGTGTCCCAGTTGCCAAAAAGGCAGTATTTTATTTCCTATGCAATATATGTAAGATGCTATGAAAGAAAAGTTTTGGTGTTTTAACTTTTAAAAGTTTGAATAGAGTGCTGGTTGGTGCGACAGAGAGGACTCTCAAAACTTGCATTTCGTGCCTTATTTTACTATGCTTGCAAAAATAGAACTGCGGTAATAGTACAAGACATATTGCTATTTAATACTTCAATAATGATCTATAATGCTTTTACTCATGTAACATCTCTGTAGTGGTATATAACATGAACATGAACGTTACTGCAAAACACTATTTACAATGGATTAGTTTTACCAGAAGAAGTCCAGTAATGTCATTTGTAAGAGATTTGACCGGCCAATTAGAATGGTATGGATCAAAACATCACATTATTGAGAATCAGCGTTAATTTAAATGCACACATCAATGTTTTCCTGTAATTACGAAAAACGAGTTTCTAGTGAATGCCGGACAGAATAGGATTAGGCTCCTAAAGTGGACTCATTCAAGACTAATAAAGTGGACTAATTCAATTGAGCACCCAACAAGATATTTCATGTTTCTTCTTCTGCAAATTAGGCCATCACCAGTCTTTGTAGAGCAGTCCAGTTTTAAACATGAACTGTGCCAAGTCAAGATGTTTTCCAATAGCCTTGGTCCGTCATCAGGTTCTTTTATTGCATTACTATGCGGTTGATTTGAAACGGGCCACTATTACTGCGGGAGCTTCGTGTGCGGCCAATTTTAGTTGGTTTTTCATCTCTGGAATTTTTACTTTGCAGGACTGCAGACCTTCCTGATTTGTATGGATGGTAATCACAGAAAATCACTCAACTAAAACTAATGCAGCCAGAATAGAACTAAGAAACCTATACAAATTCATACATCCTTTATATGAGTTTATTTTAATGTTCATACGTTGATGCTTCCATTTTTCCAGTTGCTGTTTATTGGGGTACTGAACAGGATAGAGGTATAGTTTTAGAGCTTTAGAGTGATTTGGACTGCATGGATTAGTCAGCATGCATTTGTTTTAGTCCCTTTTACTTAAAACCACAGAAAGAGAGATGGGACAAGAAAGGAGAACAAAGAAATATAAAGAACAGCAGCATAAAAGAAACAAAGAAGAAGACATAGAAGCTGCTGATTTCGCTTCAGGATTGCTGCGAGGCTTATAATGGAACAGGCCATTGAAGAGGCTGAAATGTCTGCATATGAAATGTTCTCATCTGAGCCCCGTCTGTCAGAATGTTTGCATTTGTGTGTTTTGTGTCTTTTGATCGTGTATTGAGTCTAACTGAAAGGAGCTCATTAGTGCTCATTAGCTTACACTAACCACTGGTTCTGTAAGTGATATAATGGCTCATCTTTGAACCAACAGAAGGTTCTTATTAATTGTTGCTTCTCAAATTGACAGGGGAAGAAACTCAAACCAAAAACAAGAGTCTCAACACAACTGTCCTAAGTTGTGCACCATTTCAGGTGAGACTTCTACTAAAACTACACAAAGAGTAGTCACATGTTTAAGTGCATTATCATAGACTACATGGCTATGCTTTGGTCACTGGCGAGATGGCTGCCACCCGAAATCATCATAGCTGTGATGTTCTTGGCAATAACTATCTTTAAAATGATGGAAATATTAAAAAATGGAGAAAAGGGACTTTATAACAATCGTCAGCGCTGTGCCAGTTCACACTGAAAAAGAACTAGTTCAAAGTTTAGTTCATTCAAATAAAAATGAACTACTTCATGTTCATAGTTATTTTAAAACATTTTTGAACCAAGTTCACAGCTCAAAAAATGAACTAGTTCAGGGTCGTTCATTAGTTTCTTGGGGTTTTTTATTTCGTGTTTGTTTGTTCGTTTTTTTTTTTTTTTTTACATTTTCAATTCAACGTCCTTCTATCTGTCATACCAATGAACAATCACAGACATAAGTTACATTAAAAACCAATTTTGAG
>JBBIGA010154149.1:0-18259 GCA_037576975.1 Alestes dentex | reverse complement strand
TGTGTGTGTGTGTGTGTGTGTGTGTGTGTGTGTGTGTGTGTGTGTGTGTGTAAGAGAGAGAGAGAGAGAGAGAGAGAAAGAGAAGCATTCAGCGTTAAAGTGGAGCGTGAGCTGATCTGTGTGTTTCATTAGCATGTGAATGTGAACGCGGCTCTGACTCAGAAGTGGCTCTTCTCCCCGTGATTGGTGTCATCATGTTTTTCTGCACTGGTGTGTGTGTGTGGAGAGAATTTTTAGAGCTACTTCAGAGCTGCATGCATGCAAAACACATTCACACTGGTGAAACACTGCTTGTGTGTGAGTGTTCGCTGCTTGAGTGTCTAGGGGTTTACACTGGGGTTTACAGTAGTGTGCAAAAGTTTGTAAAATGTTTTTGTTGTTTTTCTATGTAAACAAGTTACACCACCCTCTACAGACACGCGCATGTCATTTTCTGCTAATTTAAGTTGGAATAACATGGGAATGAATAAAAATAACAAAAATTGAAACTAAAAAAACAAAAACAAAAATGCAAGCATCATTTTTATGTCATAACTTTTGCACAGGACACATACATTTTTTGCTCAGTGTATTAGATCAGTAAATGAATGAGCTAACCTGAGTCCTTCTGACCTGCAGGTTGCGGGTCAGCCCGTGCGGCATTGATGTGCAACTTATTTACACTTAGAAAATCAACAAATCTCATCTGACCAGGGCTGCACAAACCTTTGTACATATGCCCTCGGGAGTCGAAGCGGAGCCCTGAATCTGAACAAACTTGAGTTTATGTATTAATGTGAGAAAACTGAAAGCAATGTATTTTTATATGTACGGTAATGTGAATAATCACTGAAATAATCTTAAATAAAGTGATAAATCTGAATGTAACACGTTTGTGAATGTTCTGCTGAGTAATACATACAAATAATAAACATGTCATAACACAGCTTATATGTAATATGTGTCTATATGCTATAATAATGTCTCACATGTGCATCGTCACCATTCATTCAGTCAGTCACATTTCATAATTATTCGTTTGGGCCCCCCCCCCACATTTAACATACATAATTAGTTCACCCAGCGCTGTTGAATCTTGAATCTTTCTCGAAAGAATCCACTCCACCTAATCGATAAAAGAATACACACACCACTGGAAATGCGAGCACCCTGTCTATGCACTGACGATTCACTTCACTTGCATGTGGTGCGTTGGAGGATTTCCAGTGGTGTGTGTGTTCTTCTGTCGATTAAGTGGAGTGGATTCTTTTCCGAAAGGTTTAAGATTCAAGATTCAGCAGGGGTTTCCAAACACCCTCACCCCCTAAAAGGATGAGATTTGCATGCACGCAGCAACCCCGCCCCCACCCAAAGCCCACCCCCTTGCTCAAGCCCTGCCCCCACGCGTATACTGATGCAGCCCCCTAACATTAAAAATGCTTCTGACGCCCCTGATGTCTCATATCAAGTCACGTAGGTTTTTATCGTCATTACTACCGTATACACACAGTACATAGGGAAACAGGACCGTGGTGCTACACAAAAGCAAAACAAAAGACCACAAGTGCAGACAGGACAAAGAACGAGCAACAATACAACTAGATGAGACAAGACAAGGCAACATTCATTGCAGTTGACAACAGCTACAGTGAGGATAAAGACAGTATTTTGACAGGTACTGTATTCTAGCTGCTGTGGGCAAAGAAGAGGTTGACTGATATGGGTTTTTCTATGGCCGATGCCGATTTGTGACGGCAGTTTTTTTTGTGGTTTTATTTTTTGGGTGGGCCGATATTTGGTCATTTGCCCCACCACCGCATAAAATATAAAATTCTACAAAAACTCTCAACTTAAAAAAATGTATTGAACACTTTTATTATTAATATATAATAATATGCTCCATATGGATTATATGTATTTAAATATAATATGCCTCATATGTAATATGTATTTACATGTGCGCAGACGATACACAGCTTTATATCTCTGCCAATCCCAATGATAAACTTAGATTAAATAAGATTGGGGACTGCATTAAAGATATAAAAGTCTGGATGTCACATAACTTTCTCTTAGTTAACGCAATTAAAACTGAGGACCTTCTTCTAGGTCCGAAAGCTGCTAGAACAGGTCTAATGCTTGATTTTGCTGGTTCCTCAGCCTCTCCAACGTTAACTGTAAAGAATCTCAGTGTCACTATGGATCCCGATTTTTCATTTGACACACATATAAGTACTGTTACTAAATTAGCTTTCCTTCATCTTTGAAATATTGCTAAATTAAGAAGTGCATTGTGTCTCCATGATGCAGAAAAATTAGTCCACACATTTATTACCTCCATACTCAATTACTGTAACAGCCTCTTGTCAGGCTGCTCCATCAAAAACCTTAGCAAGCTTCAGCTAGTCCAGAATGCGGCAGCTAGAGTTCTCACTAGAACCAGGAAATTCGACCACTCTGGAATGCTATTCCAAACAACATTTTGGACTCAGACACAGTCTCAGTTTTTAAGTCCAGGCTGAAAACATACTTGCTTCGTCGGGCTTTTTGTAATTAATTTTTCTGTTAGATGGAAGGTGTAGAGCTGGGAGGCGGTGAGCACAGAGAATTAAAGTAAACTGGGACACTGGTGTTGTCGCTCCACCATTACTCACATTCACTCAGGTTTTGTGACGGTGGAGTGGAGGTGCGCCGGTGTCTCGGGGTGCTCTCATGCCCATCATACCTCTCGGTTCTGCCCTTTCTAGCTAGGCTGCTCTTAACTTGCACTCCTCACAGATATAAATAATCCTCTGCGAATTTAAGCAGAACTAATTCTCTCCTCTGTTTTCTCTGAGGGGAACTGCTGCACATTTTCCAGACTGATCACCGTGGGAAATTGCCCTCGACTGGTTTTGGCTCCACTCGGGCCCTTCCCTGCTGCCTAAAGCTCCGGCGGAGATTGTTGCCCCTGATCCTGATGTTTATGGACTATGTTTATGGACTCATTTCCTCATCCAACAATATTTACCACTATGGACACTTAGTGAAACCAACTCTGTTAGCCGTAGAGGGCCTATCCGTCTATAATCTTGTTCATGAAATCCTTTTTTTGTTATTTATCCCGTAATGATTCTTGTTCCTTTCTCTCTGGGTCGACCTGAGGGGGACAGGTTCCACTTTTAAGTCTTGGTTCCTCCCGAGGTTTCTTCCTCCAGCTGAGGGAGTTTTTCCTCACCACTGTCGCCTTTGGTTTACTCACTAGGGGCTCGGACCTGGACTCTGTAAAGCTACTTTGTGACAACTTGGTTGTAAAAAGTGCTATATACATAAAATTAAATATGTATTACATATGTATATAATTGTCTATCAAATAACTATACACAATAACTATACATATTACATTTGTATTATATATGTGATAATATGTTCCATATGTATTTCCAGTGGTGGAAGGAACTCCCTCTTCCGATCAGATCTGCGGAGTCCCTCGCTGTCTTCAAGTGTCTTCTGAAGACCCACCTCTTCAAGGAGCGCCGTGGTGACTAAACATGCCTCTCATTTCTGCTTATTTCTCAAAAAAAAAAAAAAAACACCTCTTCCCCCCCCCCTTCCTTCCCTTTGTCTCCACTTCTGACTTTTTTTTTGACAGATGGTGTTTAGGTGTACCTAGCCTGCAGTAACTTGGTTGAATATTGATATAAGTATAGCTTTACAGGTTTAAGAAACAGATGTGGACTACTTGAGCACTGATGTACTTCACTCTGGATAAGAGCGGCAGTTAAATGCCGTAAATGTAAATGTATTTCATATATACAATAATCTACTTGTTCTTTTTAAAGTCATGAGCAGTCGGGACCTTTCTCTACTGAAAATGTACCAAAACAAACAGGTGCTGGAACAGAAAGACACACACACAGAGTGAGATGTTGAAAACATATGAGCGTCGGTGGAAAATTCACCTTGAAATTCTCTTTTGTTTGCAGGCAAGTGTGTCCAGACACTGTGATTGGAGTACTGGCAGATGATGAGAGGATGAGGGAAGGATTAAAAGAGGAGAAGTTGAGCCCTGTCAGTGAAGCTCGCATCCTTTTGTTCTTGTCCTTGCTGGTTTTTTGCTGAACCCATCAGAACTGATTCAGAGGTGGAACCCGTTGGCGCTTCCTGACATTCATTGTTGTACGATGGTTTAAAATTTCCGAGCCTGACAGCCATTGTTCCCAGAAATACTCTTTATCCTGGTTCTTTAGTTGCTCTCCTTTGATTTTCTCATCCAGATTGTTTGCAATTGTAGCAGGAGGCCAGCTGGTCACTCTTTCGGCCTGAAATTCTGGAGATGCTGAACGAGAAACCTGAGACCCTCCTGATACTCCAGGGTCTTCATTCTAGCTTATGCAGCAGATCTTCACTAGCGTTTAGGGGATGGGATGGTTAATTGTAGGTCCACTTACTTTTTGAGATGTGGTATTTGTTCTTTTCAGTGTGGATGAGGCTCTACAATCTTGAGTGCTGGTTGCCACAGAACCAGGAACTAGTGACTTCCAGTTGCTTACACTTGTGATTAGATGCAAGAAAACCCTTTTCGTTCTGGTCTTTCCAAATTATTTGCTTCCATGGAGGTGAAGACCAAGTGTAATTCTGAAGACCACAATGTGCTCCAATGTCTGGAAATCTCGGACTGTGAATCATTCTAACTGTGGGAGTGAAATAAACACCCGTCTCTTCAAGCAGCCACACTACCACTCCAGATGGCATGTTTTTACTTTTTAGCATTTATTATAACCATTTATGATTTAAGGCTAACACTTTTTAACATGTTATTTCAGATTTTAAACATTTCTTTAATCTTTATTCCATTGATGAATGAAGGGAATTTGTCCTCTCTGTCGCCTCATATTAATACCCCAGTGAAACATGAATCCAGTAGTGACCACTGAACACTCAGGTGGGCTTAAAATGAGAGAGAATGATCCATAATGTTCAAAATAAGTGAAAACATGTTTTCAAACATTTTCTTAAAAGTGTAAACAATGTAAACATTTAAATACAATAGACACATAAGTATTCACACATTTTGCTTCAACACTCAAAATTGAGCTCAGGAGCATCTGATTTCCACTGATCATCCTTGAGATGCTTCTACAACTTGATTGGAGTCCACCTGTGGTAAATTCACTTGAATGAACATGATTTGGAGTGGCACACACTTGTCTAAATGAGGTCTCACAGTGCATATCAGAGCAGAAACCAAGCAATGAAGTCCAGGGCGTTGTCTGTAGACCTCCGAGACCGGATTGTGTCAAGGCACAAATCTGGGGAAGGACCAAAATATTTCAGCCGCATTGAAGGTCCCGAAAAGCACTGTGGTCTCAATTATTCGGAAAAGGAAGAAGTTTAGAACCACCAGGATCCTCCCTAGATCTGGCCGCCCGACCAGACTGTGTAATCGGGGCCTTGGTCAGAGAAATGACTAACGCGGAGTTCCAGTGATCCCTTGTGAAGATAAGAGAACCAGTCAGGCCTTTGTGGTAGAGTAGCCAGACGGAAGCCACTCCTCACTAAAAGGCACATGGCAGGCTGCTTGGAGTTTGCCAAAAAACACATTAAAGATTTACAGACTAAGAACCAAAATCCTCTGATCTGATGAAACCAAAATAGAACTTTTTGGCCTGGACTCTAAGCATAATGTCTGGAGAAAAACAGACAATGCTTATCACCTGGCTAACACCATCTCCACTGTGAAGCAATATCGTGCTTTGGGGCTGTTTTTCTGCGGCAGGAACTGGGCAACAAGTCCGCAGAGAGGGTAAGGTGACAGCAGCCAAATATAGAAAGATTCTTCAAGAAAACCTCCCCCAGAGTGCGCAGGAGCTCATACTAGGCCAGCGATTCATCTTCCAACACAACAATGACCCGAAGCACGCAGCCAAGATAACAAAGGAGTGGTTTCAGGAGCAGTCTGTGAATGTCCATGAGTGGCCCAGCCAGAGACTGGACTTAAGTCCAATAGAACATCTCTGGAAAGTCCTAAAAATGGCTGTCTACCGGTGCTGCCCATCCAACCTGACTGAGCTTGAGAGGATCTGCAAGGAAGAATGAGAGACAATCCCCAAAAACAGCCGTGCCAAACTTGTAGAGGCATACCCAAGAGGACTTGAGGCTGTCAAAGGTGCTTAAAAAAAATTTAAGCCATGGGTGAGTATACTTATGGAACACCAGATTAACAAGCTTTTGGCGCAAAAAAAAAATGCACATCTTTCAAAAAGTTGTTTTTGCCTTGTCAATATGGGGTACTGTGTGTAGATCTTTTTTTAGGAAAAACTATTCTCAAATATATTTTAGAATTAGTCTGTAACATAAAATGTAGAAGAAGAGGAGCGTGAGTACTTTCTGGTGGCACTGTATACAATCAGGACTTGTTTAAGTATGGTGGTTGGTGTGATGATCAGGGGGTTGTAGAGTTACTCACTGTCCCGCAGGCAGTGACACACTCTCTCCCCCCTCTCTTTTCTTCTCTCTCCCCTCTTGTTTTCTCTCCATACCCTCTCACTCTTTCTCTTTTTCTCTCTCATGTCCTCTCTTGCTGTCTCTCTGGCTCTCTTTCTTGCTCTTACTAGCTTTCTCTCCTTCTCTTTCTTACTGTTTCTCTTTCACCATCTCTCTCTCCCCCTCTTTACTCTCTCTGTTCTCTCTCTTTCTCCTTTACCTTCTTTCACTTCTCCTCTCTCTCCCTCTCTTCTTTTTCTTTCTGTTTTTTCTTCTCTCTATTGCTGTCTCTCACTCACACTATTTTACTCTTTCCACTCTTTGTCAATCTCTTTCTTTCCTGCTCTCTCACACACTCACTCTCCTTCTCTCTTTCTCTCCGTACCCTCTCTTTTCTCTCTCTCTCCTTTCCTCTCTCTCTCTCCTCCTCTTTTCCTCCCTCTCTTTTCCTCTCTCTCTTTCTCCTCTCTCTTTCTAGTTCTCTCTGTCTCTCTTTCACCTCCTTACTCTCTCTCCTCTTTCTTCCTCTCTCCCTCTCTTTTCATCCCTCTCACTCTCTCTATCTCTCTCTCTCTCTATCTGTCTCTCTCTCTCTCTCTCTCTCTCTGTCTGTTCACTGATGTGAGAGTTAGTTGTGTAGGGGCTGTCAAGCTGGAGGATTGTGGGTAATTGTCCATTTCTCTTTTAATGCCATCCCTCGCTCCGTTCTCTCTCTCTCTCCCCCAACAGAGCGACATCAACACGCCCGGTGACCTCCAGAATGCCATTTTAATTACAGCTGTGAGAGCTGAGGCCTCCCTCATGTTTAATTCTTTCAGTTTGGGTCAGGTGGTGCAACCAGGTCTCGGGGGTGCCGTTAAGCGCCAGCAGAAATGAAAATAATTTAAGTGATTTGGAGTGAGCAGCGGATCAGAGTGCGGAGATGTGTCCCTCAACAGAGCCTGATCTTTCCCAAACTGTTTGAATGTCCGTGGCTGTGACATTTCTCTCGTCTCTCACCGGATCCCGAACTCGTTCATCTGTTTCTGAAGAACAGATGTCAGCATTGTTTATCCAGCACTCGATTTTACAGCCCTATTCAGGTCTTTCAAGCAGCTGCATCCACCAACACATTCAACAAAAAAAACCATTAACACACTACCGTGCAAACGTCTCCCTCCCTCATTTCTTCATATTTTGCTTCCAGAGAGCCTGTCTTTCTTGTATTTTTACTGCAGTCTCCTTGGGACTGTCCCTGTAACTAATGATAGTAAGCCGCTCTGGATAAGGGTATCAGCCAAATGCCCACTTGAACCTTTTGTTTAGCCATGCAGTGACCCAATATGAATCATTCAAGCACAACAAAGCACTTATAACTTAAGGCCTGAACCAGTGAAGAAACAGGTGCAGATGATTCCAGATGATCAGACCAGTGATCAGTATACTGGTGGTGCTGAAAGCTGAGTCGTTCATCTTTATCTAGGCACCTTGTATCTTTAGGCACACTGCAGCCTGTCACAGTAAAAAAAAATTCCAGTTTTTTTCACATAATCTACTAAATATGCCAAAGATAAAGCAGTTTGACAGACAGAAAATTGTATTTTTGCACCAACAAGGTGATGAGTGGTGGCTCATAACTTTTGCACAGTACAGTACATTAATCAAAAAAACATTATTACATGTAATTAAACACAGAATTATTTACTTAGTCAAAAACACTTTAATGCATTTAATTTTATTTCAACCCTAAATCCCCATTCAAGTATTCTCTCCATATTTTAATTTACCATAAAGACATGGTAGGTCAATAGACAGATTTATAGACAGGTAGACAAATGGATAGAGGGGTGGATTAGAACTTATTTAATCATCACAGAAATTGCAGTTGCCATAGCAACAACAGAACTGTTCACATGACAGACATATTTTAATAAAGAGTCTAAAAATTTCCACCATTTAAGGGGAAAATCTCCACACCGGACAGGGCAGCTAATCAGGACAGAGTTCATTTACATAAATTAGTCTTAAAGATACAGGAACAGAAAGAGCCAGTTTAAAAGAGACATCATGCAGAAACAAGCTCCAACCGTTAGCGATCCATTAAAGCACATAAACATCTAAAGTGAACTTCGGGAGGAAAAATGAAAAACAAATGTGAGAAATGGGTCAGTAAAAGTGAATATTCCATGTGTGTGTGCGTGTGTTGTTCCAGGTGATATGATGATCAGTCTGTTGTTGCTGTTGAAATGTACCTGCCTGGAGAAGTTATTTGCTCCACGTCCTGATGCCTAATTTATTACCCAAAAAACCCAATTCATCACTCCGCCCGGCCCTGCAGCCTCAGCTGACAGAAACAAGCTGGGATTGCTCAGGTTTGTGATATTTTTCTCCTCCTGGTTACTGTTCATGCAGCAGAATAGAAATGAGTTTCTGAGCCGGTCCTGCTCCACAGCTCGGCCGCAGCAGGACCATCTCATTTACATCAGTGTCTCAATAATGAGTGTGTTGGAGATCGATAGACGTGTGTTGTGTTTGCTGGGATGAAATAATCACAGAGTCTGTATGAACCGCCAGAGTTTGTCAATAAGTCATAAAACTGAGCTAAACTCATAAATACATTTCAATTTTATCCCTCCTGTTTAATTTAGAATATAGTGGCTTTCGATAGCATTAATGCTAACTGTACCCACAGAGAGACAGACTGTCCTGAGTCAGACTGTCACCATCCAATCAGCTCTCAGTAACACTAATTCCCATAAATCAGCACTCAGTTACAGTATTGTTAACCAATCAGTTCTCAGTAGCAGAAATATCAACCAGTCAGCTCTCAATAGCGGTAATGTTAAACAATCAGCTCTCAGGAACAGTAATGTTACAATCAGCTCCCAGTAACGGGAATGTTACGCAATCAGCTCTCAGTAACAGCCCAGTTTAACACTGGGCAGTTGTGTGGATTCCTAAACTCAGCATTAATGCTACAGTGCTAGTCAACCTTCTACACCCTGCTAGCCTAAAATTACCCCCTCTAAGTGAGCTGTCACACGCATTAACGCTCCACTTCCTCTGGGTTCATTCTGAGAGTGTATGGAAGAATTAAGGTAACCTCAGTAATTTAACAGCCAGCAAGAGATCAGAAAATAAAACCCTTAGTGTTGCCCAACCTTTTTTTGGACTGTGGCTTTTGATAGCATTCATGCTAACTGTATCCAGATAGACAAGGACTAATCATCTTTGATTAGCAGTACTACTGACCAATCATCTCACATTGGAAGTACTGTTAACCAATCAGCTCTCAGTAGCTATAATGTTAACCAGTCAGCACTCAGTATCAGTAAAGCCAACAGCAGTAATTTAACAGTGAGGGATTGGAAGAGGGGGATAAACCCCTCAGTGTGGCCTGGCCTTTTCATTACTTCTGACATTTCAGCTGTTCGATCCTGAAGAGCAGATCTTAGAGTAAATTATCCACGTTTTTTTCCACTAAAGGTTGTTTTAATTGGACACCCAGAGGAAGATTCTTCTACTCAGAACAGTCGTTTCTTTGTCTAATCAGAAAAAAACCCTCATCTTATTTGGAGATTATTTGGAGAAACAAGTCTGACTTGTTTCTCCTAAACCCCACCCTTAGGAGAAATACGGAGCAAAAGAAACAATCAACTTAAGACTTAAGTTCTGCTGCTGTTTTTATCGGCTTTTTCTCTTTAACAGCCTCAGAACTGCCAGACTTTAGTAGTTGAGACTTCAGTTTGATCACTAAAAATACATTTCAAAGGTTGTTCAGATTCATTTATAAGACAACCAAGTTTTCCTTTGGATCTTATGGTTTATTTGAAGATCTGATTCTTTGAGACAAATAAAGATCAGAGCAGTGAGAGAAGAGAAAGAGCATTTTAAGATCTTAAATTGGGATTGGTTTAGAGTTTAGAGGAAGGAGCTGAATTTAAGAAGTGTGAGAAAATGGTCAAAATATTATACTGATGTCTAAGAGAAACAGGCTGGAAAGAGAAAAAAATTCCTTTCCCCTGGTTCATAAATTATCTAATTTTAATACATTTATGTTTAATTCTGTTTCAAAAACAGACATTTTATTGGAAACGAGCTGCACTTTCTTCTTAAACCCTTCCATTCGGTTCTGCCGCAGCTCTTCAAGCTGAGAACATCAGTGAAGTGTATTATTTATTGTTATTTAATTTTGTTTTGGTCAGTATTTTTTTTTCTCCTCCTGGGTGGTTGATGGTTCACTGAGGATGTTATTGGGAGTCCCTCATGCATCGTCTTGGACCGGTAGATGCTCTGGAGATCTTTCCCCAGCTGCTGCTGAGGAGGTGAAAGTTCTTCTCTGTTGTGTCAACAGATTCATTACACTTACACACCCCCTCACACTTTATGTCCTACACACAGAAACACACACTCCTGACCTCTGGCCAGCAGCAGCTCTCTGTGCCAGCACCAGAAAACACGCAGCAAGGAGAATAATCTTCCCCCGACAGCTCATTAGCAGCAAAAGATGAAAAATACAGGGGAAGAGGCAGCAGGCTTGATTGCATGGATGATGATTGGGGGGGGGATTGGGGTTTGGAGGCTCCACTGATGTTGACGGCTAACCGATCTCAAAATTGCTCAGCAATTAAAACGGAAGATGCTGTGACAGCTGTGTGAAAGTCTTTCTTGGGGGTCTTTTCTGCTCTCCCAGCTCATGAGGCTTAACTACACCCCCTGCTTTTGTGAGTTAAAGGGATAGTTTGGCTGATTTGAAGCTAAAGTGGCAAATAATAAGACACTGCTGTACTGAGAACAGGCTACTGGTTGGGGAACACCACCATAAACTTATGGTACAGATGAAAACAGAGTATTGGTGTGAAACAATTTTAGAGACTTTGATTTCTTTACAGTGCTAGTAATTGGAACCAGATGTCTCCAACACAAATGCAGCCATTTTATTCACTATCGACCCTTAGTGAAGCTCTGCTGTTTTCAAGCTCTCAGAATAAAACATTGCCTTTACATATATCTGCATAGTCAGCCTCCAGCAGTTCAGAATGCTTTTTAAATAAGGTACAATATGGGTGAGCCAATCAAAACAGAGCTCATTTACAAATCAGTCTTTGTTCATTTAGATACCTTAAAAAAAGTATTTCTATTTCAAATCCTCCCATAATTTAGTGTGTAAACAGAGTCTGTTTGGTGTGGAACAGTGCGTTATGGCATTTGAGGCCATACATTTCTATGTGGAAGGTTTTAGAGGCAGATGTCTGGTCCTGTTTACCACACTGGGAACAACTCTGACTCTAGAAGCACTCACCTCTTTGATAATGTCTTAAAGACTGCTAGCCTGTCGAAGTGGTCAAGTCAGGTCTCTTCTTAGGTCATTGCTAGGCTGTAGTCCAGTGGCACTGGGGGGCAATGGGAGGATTTGCCACCATTTGTGTATAATTATTTCAAAGCCATGAAGGAAATTAAACCCTGTTGGTTAGGCGTCTCACAGTTTAATTAGAAAGTGATATTGTTTTGTGAGGAGGTATTACACGTCAGCTCAGTGTCGGGCTGATGATGGATCTCACCGATGCCCACGTTGTTGCCGGGCCTGCTGGCTGAAATATTAACGAGGAGTCTTTACGGCTCTGTAATGGATGTGTTAGCGTTAACATTAGCCCCCCCCCCTCGCCTTTCTTCCTCAGCAGGGATTGAATTGAATTTTTCACGCATAACTAATGGTCTTTTCAATGACAGTATTTTTCCCCCCAGCCTCACTCATCCGTCCCATCACACCTAGCATCTGCGAGCATGACTGATAGAGGCAGAGATTAATTGAGGTGGCTGAGGGAAGGTGGACGAATGCCGGATTCAATTAGAATTTCTGCTGCTGCCTCTGAAGGGCCGTCAGTGCTCGTTCGGCCAGTGATGGTTCCTTTATTGCTTGGGTCTCTCTTACATGAGGTCACCTGTACCTTCTCCTAATACACTTGCTCTTTTGGTGCTGTAATATATATTTACAGGGTTTCTCCTGCCACTGTTATGCCAATGATCCTCAGTTCATACTCTTCTCCTCACTGTGAGTTAGAGCTGCATGATATATCATCTGTTACTTATTATCATGATATCGGTCTCTGCGATACTGAGGCTGCAATATGCAAATGAGCCTCTAACCAGTCACAGTGTTTCTGACAGGGTGACTAATCACATCTTCAGGTGAATTACTGGGTATTCTGGTGAATCAAGATTTTCATGTAATCTGATAGAAGTCAAATTATCTTTAATGATTAAAGGCTCTGATTGGCTGAGGTGTTTTTAAAGGGCTCATATTCTACCTTTTCCATCTGTTTCATTTTTTTTCCTTTATATTTCTGTGGCCCACAAATATCATTCAGAATTAATTTTGAGATGACAATTTTCCAGCATTTAGAATTAATGCTTTAAGATATTAGGGAAAAGTGATTATGTGGGCCCTTTAATATATTGAAAGATATTGCAGTTGCAATATGTATCAGTGTAATCAGTATAATCATATTTCGTCCATAAAATGCAGCCCTTTGAGTGAAAGCGTGTTGAATTGTAATAAAACTGCCTGAGCTTTAACCAAATACTAATAATTCAGTTTATCATATGTGAATACAGATATGCAATGTGATATATCATTATGCATTTAATCAAAACTACTGCTGCGAATCAATTACACAACTTAAATGACTGAGGCTTCACACGGTCGGTAACATTGCGAATGTGTGTCTAATGACCTTTATTTGATATTTGAATAACTGCCCCCCAATATACATATATTATAATTACAGCCGTTTCATGTAACTGCAGTGCTGAGAAGAAACGTTTTTGAACTGTTTTCTAATTTGATCCACAGTTTTTGATCCCAGGTGTTATCAGTTCCCTTTAACAGATAGTGTGTGTGAAGTATAGTGCATGAATAGACCCTTTATCAAACAGTGTGTATGAAGAGTTGAGTGTGTGATCAGACCCTTTATTAGAAAGTGTGTGTAAAGAGTAGAGTGTGTGATCAGACCCTTTATCAGACAGTGTGTATGAAGCATAGAGTGTATGATCAGACCCTTTATCAGACAGTGTGTATGAAGAGTGTATGAAATTTCTCCATGAGGTTCAGGTGTTCTGCATGAGTTTGTTCTGAAGCTTCTGATGATTAGATAAGTTGTCTTATCACACACTTTAGTGAAAAGGAGGAGACTCACACACACACTGATCTTTCAGTCTGAAGGTCTTAATGGGATCAGAGTCACAGATTCAATTCAATTTAAAGAGGGAAGTAGTTCAGCATTATTTTCATTTTACTGAACACAACTTTTCTCTGACATTTTTCATGGTCTTTATTTACACTTTTATATGAAAATTATCCCAGATCTTCAGAGGGGTCTCAGACCTTTGCCCCCCACTGTGTGAACCCGATGCAGTATACATAAACAAATGGTAAGGAGAATACAGGTTTGATTCCAGATTAGCAGCTCCTTATTTAATTTAATGAAGGACTGATTGAGTCAAACCAGGTTTCTCATGGAAACTGCAAGTAAATCTGGGCTTCCACAAGGAACACACTGATACACTGTACATAAAATCAGTATTTGCTGTATAATCGTATTTGTATTTATTCTTCATTTAGTAATATTACAGTCGAAAAAAGTATTTTTAAATACTATTTTTACAGGTGCCTAAGATTTTTGCACTGTAATCTGTGTCTGTGTGTATATGTGTGTGTGTTTGAACATATGAGACAATTGTAACGGTTTGAGGGGTTTGTGAGGGCCTCTCACTGACTGACCCTTTGATGTTCTTTCTTCTTTTGTAGAGCCAGTCCGAAGAATTTCTGCAGTTTTGTGGCTTTAATGTCACCACTGATGTTCCACATTAAGCTTTATTGCTCCAAAAAGCTCTGTCGAATCATCTATCTCTCTCTGGACGGGGACGGCTCCTAATCTTCTGATTTCAGACACACTCACTTTGGTGAGAAACTCTTATATAACTGTGTTTTTATTCACAGCCGTCAACATTAACCACACTAATCTGATCCACACGGTCCGACTGAGCCAATGACTCAAAAGCGGAGAACAATCTGGAAAATAAAGTCGGCTATTTTGCATTCATTGGATATTTTCCACAACACAGTATTTACCTTTTTTGTGAATTCCGGATCGCGCCAAAATAATCAAATTGAGGTCAAATCTGAGATTGGATTTTGTATTAAATAATTTGCTAAATTGAACTGATTCAAACTGATTTGGGATTAAATTTGACACATTGATTCAACACATTGAATCATTTTCTTAAGAATCAAATTAGTATCTAATTGTGGCAATTAGATGCTTTGAATTATTTTCTCAAGAACCATAATCAGTTAGAATCTTTGTCAGTTTTTGCATTTCATTACTGAATCCTTTCCTAAACAATTGTAATTGAATAGAATAATTTTAGATTTGATTGTTCATTAAATAATTTCATGAGGACTCAAACAGAATCATTTCAGATTTGATTTCTTATTGAATCAATTCCTAAAGAATCTTAAATAAACAGAATCATTTTAGACTTGATTCCTCATTGAATAATTGCCTAAAGAACTGTAACTGAATAGAATAATTAGATGTGACTCATCTGTTTTTCTCACCCACTGCTGAAGGGCTTTAATGGGTGCAGTGTAATTTTCCAATATCAGAACCTGACCTCACTAATGTTCTTGTACAATCGACTCCACATAGCAAAGTTGCAGCATCAGTCCCTGACCTCCCTATTGCTCTCCTGCAATCAGATTCTCACAGCAATGTTCCAACATCTGTACCTGACGTCACTGATGCTGTCATGCAATCAAACCCTTACAGCAATGTTCCAGCCTTCCCAGAAGAGTAGAGGTTGTCACTGCACCAAAGGGGGGGACAAACTGATTTCAAAATAAATTCTGGTGTCCACAAACTTCTGGACACATCTCCTGTGTTTTCTGTCCTCTGTGGAGGCTGACTCCGAATCAGGAGGCCTTTATAATGAGCCCTTTAATCAGAAGCACCATAAACTGTGAAAGGAAATCCTCTCTCCATTCATCTTTAAGGGCCGTCCTCAGTCATTAGTGGGCTGAGCGTGTTGAGATGCCAGGATGAATAGCTGTTCTGTTCTGCCTGTAATTGCGACGGGAGCGGCTGGACGTTGGCATTTCGCTCTTAACTGCTGCTCCCCCAGAGCATCTGTGATGTGATCAGCATTAAACATGAGGTCTGCAGAGCCCCAGGCTTTCCAGGCACGTCCCCAGTCCACTGAGGAGGTCATGGGGAGACAGTGTGTGTGTGTGTGTATGTCTGTGTGTGAGAAAAATGAAAACTTCCTCCCATCGACTCACACACACGGCCCTGGTGTTGCTCAGCACAGACGAAAAAGACAAAGACATGATCTCTGTTTATCTGTAATTCTAAGGCAACAGAACATAATGCCAAAATTACCAGAAACTACCTTCTTCTGTAATCTGTAATTAGTTATTATAGATTACAATAATATTCATAAAGTCTGTGCTCATTCAGAGATGCATCCTCTTTTTGTAAAATGTAAAAATACATAAATAAGTACTCACTGATGTCCTATAATACTCTATAATACCATATGATAATGCCATATGATGTCCTGTAATGCTCCATGATGCTTTATAACATCCTATAATGCTCTATAATGCCACGTGATGCCCTATGCTTTATAATGCTCTATCATGCTCTACAATATTTTATAATGCTGTTTAATGCTTTATAATGTGATTTGATGCCCTATACTGCTTTATAATGCCCTATAATGCTTTATAATGCCCTATAAGGCTCAGTAATGTTCTGTAATGCCCTGTAAAACTATATAAAGGGATATGATGTCCTATAATGTTTTATAATGCCCTGTAAGGCATTATAATGTTTTAAAATGCTCTATAATGTATCATAATCAGGGACTGACATATATTTATTTGCTCAACAGCCGAGACATAGTGCCCTGCATCCTCTCGCCCATTAAAAATGCTTCTGGCACCCCTGCACCTCATTATCCATGTCATCCTCACTTCTGCTGTCAACTTCTGTTCACCAGTTCTACCACTCATGTTAGAGTGATATGCTGTCCCAACTTTGATCCCGAGCACCTTCAAAAGTACATTTTGTGCAAAATTACATTGCATGTTTTGCTTCATTGAATGCAAGGGTGCCGTCGACCTGTCGTCTTGGCAAGCCCTTTCTCACTCCATGGCTTTGATAACGCTTTTATATGCTTTGCTCGCTGTATGTTCATCAAAAACCGGAAGACTAAAATGTTTTAATTATTTGAAAACGTAACTATTATTATTTTTTTAGGTTTGCCTTACCTGAGTTGTGGTAATTAGAGGTGCAATATGAAATTTCTCTAATTGGGTACGCTTTTGCACTGTGAAAACTGCTGCGCATTTAACTGTATATCCCGTGTATGCGTACTTGCGTGCTATTGATGTCAACCCCTGATTATAATACTTTATAATGCTCAATAATGCTCTATAATGCCCTATAATGCTCTACAATGCGATATGATGTCCTGTAATGCTTTATAATGCCCTATACGGCTCTAAAATGCTCTATGATGTTCATATGATCCACACGTTCATTCTAACAGTCTGTAATACACAAGCTTGCACAAAAAAGGAGGAATAAATAAAAATAAGAAGAAGTCTGACAAAAGAAAGTCTTCCAGTGTAGGTAAGATAAGATAAGATAAAATAAGCTTTTATTAGTCCCACAAGTGGGAAATTTGCATTGTTATGGCAGAAAGAAGACAGAACAAAGTTAAGAGCAGTAAAACAATAGATTAAGAGCTATACAACACAACAAGATAAAATAAAAAGTACACTTTACAACCAAAGCAAAACATATAGAGACATTTTTATGTGTACGCAAATATGTGTATATATAATCTATATATGTATGTGTATATGTACATAGTGGAAATATATATATATATATATATATGTATCCACTATGTGGATATATACACTGTGGATATATACAGGTACACATTGGAGTAATATGCATTTCATATGCAAAAAGACAGATCTCTCTCTCTTTCTCTCTTTCCCTCTCCCTCTCTGTCTCTCTCTTTCTCTTATCTCTCACTCTCTCTCTCTCTCTCTGTCTCTCTATCTGTCTTTCTCTCTTTCTCTCTCACACTCTCTCAGGCTCATTAGTTTCCTTTGGAAGTGAATGAAACTTTATCTCACTACATCCATGCATAAATCACAATATATTATTCAAAACAACTCGTTTGCTTGCCATCTCTCTCTCTCTTGCTCAATCACTTGCTCGCTGCTGCCGTCTCTCGTAGTGCTGATGAGCGATTTGGACATGCAGTAGTTTTCATTTTTTCCACAAAGAAGCATACAGCAGAACATTTAAATATATCTTGTAACTAATAAATAAATAATGAAATGAAATATGAGTGAAAAGGCACTGAGAGTGAACACAGTGTTGCAGAATTGTGTGAGTGGGGTGTGTGTATGTTTGTATGTGTGTGTGTGCGTGTGGGGTCAAATGCAGAAACGTGCACTGAACTGGACATTTGGGGACATATTCCATTTTTGGTTTAGGGAAAGAGATTACAATGAAATGAAAAGAAATACAAAGAGAGAGTGGGGCAGAGTGGGAGAGAAATAATGGAAAAGAGTGAGAAAGATTAAGAAAAAGGGAGATGGGATATATATATATATATATAGATATATATACATACATACATACATATATATGTATATATATACATACATATATATGTGTGTGTGTGTGTGTGTGTGTGTGTGTGTGTGTAAAATGCACAGGTTGCATTTGCATTGCAACTATTGTAGTGT
>JBBIGA010154077.1:0-18280 GCA_037576975.1 Alestes dentex | reverse complement strand
TCTCTCTCTCTCTCTCTTTCTCTCTCTCTCTCTCTCTCTCTCTCTCTCTCTCTCTCTCTCTCTCTCTCTCTCTGTGTTTGCACGCCTCTCTCTCTCTCTGTGTACTAATGGAGGAAGATGGTTCCTGGACGTGTTAAGCGCTGGACCTGAGGTAGGTCATTATTTTTACACACACATGTTCTCCTGAGAACAGAGAAACACTTCGGCACACCTGACCGGCAGCTTCAGACAGTGTCATTGTTTCAGTCTCACTTTTGGAGAGTTTGTGTTAGCCCGAGGGAGCTGTTACTCTCAGCATGCTTTTACTTTCACAGCTCTCCTGCATTCCGAACTTCTGAATGTCCCGTCAGTACTTCCCTATCAGGACCTCACAACAGTACTTCATGCAGTATTTACTGCCCTGTCAGTACTTACTAGCATCGGCACTTAATGCAGTATTTACTGTCCTGGCAGAACTTACTGTCCTATCAGAACTTACTGCCAACAGTACTTAATGCAGTATTAACTGTCCTGTCAGAACTTACTCAGTACTCACCGTCCTGTCAGTACTAACTGTCCTGTCAGTACTCACCATCCTGTCAGTACTTACTGTCCTGTCAGTACTCACAGTCCAGTAATCCCAGTCCTGTCAGTACTCACAGTCCAGTACTCACCGTCCTGTCAGTACTTACTGTCCTGTCAGTACTCACTGTCCTGTCAGTACTCACCATCCGGTCAGTACTTACTGTCCTGTCAGTACTCACAGTCCTGTCAGTACTTACTGTTATGCCAGTGCTCACAGTCCTGTCAGTGCTCACAGTCCAGTACTCACAGTCCTGTCAGTACTCACAGTCCAGTACTCACAGTCCTGTCAGTACTCACAGTCCTGTCAGTACTCACAGTCCTGTCAGTACTCACAGTCCAGTACTCACTGCCCTGTCAGGACTCACTGTCCTGTCAGTATTTACTGATGTGTCAGACCTTACTGCCCTGTCAGTACTTCTTGTCATTTACTTGTCTTGTCAGTAACTATTGTCATCTGTATGTACTGTCCTGTCCTGTCAATGCTAACTGTCAGTGATTAGTGCCATCGATACTTACTGTCC
This sequence comes from Alestes dentex, assembly GCA_037576975.1. Classification (NCBI taxonomy): domain Eukaryota; kingdom Metazoa; phylum Chordata; class Actinopteri; order Characiformes; family Alestidae; genus Alestes; species Alestes dentex. The sequence goes on along the minus strand of JBBIGA010154077.1, from coordinate 17,195 downwards.
TGTCAGTCAGTACTTAATGTCAGTTACAAGTGCTGTTGGGAACTATAGCCATCAGTATTTACTGTCAGTAAGTCAGTCCTGCCAGCAGTAATTGCACTCCTTTCATCTTAATTAACCATAATGAGTATCGTTATCTCCATCTCAGATTGGAAGATTTAGCACTGCACTAGTGCAGTTGGGGGGTTGTGTGTGTGTGGGGTTAGTGCTGGGTTTCCTGCAGAACTGTGGCCCTCCAATGCTGCATAAACAGCATGTAGTCTACCACTACTGAACACATCCTGCACCCCTGTCCCTCTGATTTCATACTGAAAAGTGGGTTGACTGTTTTATTAGTCAAACAGTTTACAGTCTAGTAATCAAAGTGCGGCAGTAGGTCTGATGGCTGGGGGTGGACTTTCCTGATGAGTAACTGGCCTGTTGGGCCGTGGTTGTGTTTTGTGACAGCTGCTGTAATAGTGCAGTGAATGTGAGTCTGGTACAGTGATTTTGGGTCAAAAAAATGACATTTCTGGGCATGCGCAAAAGTTTTGGCACCCCTGATGTTGTGAAAATGAGCGCACATCCCATGCAGACTCACTTCTGCACTTTTTAACACTTATCGTTGATTTGATGAGTGTAACATATTGGAAAACATGAAAAATCATCAATGGGAGCCTGTACAAAATTTATGGCATATCATTGCTGAACGCTGATTAAACCTAATCTTTGACTAAATTTCAGTGCGAGTAGAGAATTCCAGTTGGAAGTTCTTTTTAGTCTAGGCTTAGGCTTTGCCTAGGTCTGGACCGCTACCGCGATGTGTTTTTTGCAAATACGTAAAACTCATAAAAATAACAATAAGCGCTAAATTAGCAGAAAAATCTCATTTTTGAGTGTGTTCAAGGAATGTGTACTTATGTAAACTTGTAATTCAACAGGCTGTGATAGGGGGTGTTCAGATTTGCATACAGCTGTAATATTTATAGTCCTGGTTTCCTGGACACGGACTAAGCCTAGTTTTAGAGTAAACTGCTGATTTCACTATCCAAAATCCCATTTCTAGGAGTAGATTCTGGGACACTGGGCCTCACAATGGAAATGAACTATGGAGTAATTTGGCGAAAACATTGACCTGCTTTATTTTTCACTAAAGCCATTCGCTGATGTTTGATTTTCCTTCATGGTGTTTTTTTGTGATATTGACATTTGAGGCTGCAGTATGCAAATGACCGTCTAACTTTAGCCGTATGCATCCTGACCGCCCTCACATCTCTGGACGAAAAAGACTTTTATAGGTGGCAGCGGTTTGTGTTTGGCTGGCAGATCGCTTATCTCTCCCGCATTGATGCACAATGCTGATTGGGTCATCGTCACAAAACTGCCTCAAACCATGTTTCTGAATATCCTAGTGTCTTCATCACACAGATAAACAATATTCACATCATTTAGTCAATCAGTAGATCAGCGCTCTATATTTGACAGCTTATTGTTTGAAATAATTGTTTGATTTTGATTTACTTTTTGACCCTAATTCTCACACAATGTGTCCTGGTCATCAACGATTTTTTTCTGCAGAACAGAGGAGTTTGTGTTAGGGCAGGAAAAGGTCACCGGTTCACGGCCAGAAGGTCCTGGGTTTAATTCTCATCTTGGATGTGGGATCTGTATGTGTGATGCCATTTTAAAAATCCCAGTAGTGGTTATTATTATTATTATTATTATTATTATTATTATTATTATTATTATTATTATTATTATTATTATTTGTTTTTTAAATGACAAAAACTTTTTTTTCTATGTGACATAGGAACACCAAACAAAGCTCAGCATGACATCTGACAACTTGAGCATCAACACAAACCAGGATTTATGAGTGTTGTTTTGCTGTATGATGACAATTTACCATTTGTTGCATTTCTTGCACAGATCCATGCCACTCATGTTCTAAGGGTTAAATAAAAAAAATAATAATAATAATACATGAAGGGATAGTTGCCTTTAGGTGTGAATGTGTGTCTGACCTGCAGTGGACTGGTGACCCGTTCAGAGTGATTCTCTCTGCCTTTTGCCCAGTGACTGCTGGGACATGGAGATAATGGAGTTTGTGCTACACTGGATCTCTCGCCCTCAGTGTCTGTCAGTATGTTTGAACAGATTTATTTCCTTCCCTTTAAGAAACAGAGGCGCTGAGCCGCGGGCCAGTTTGCCTTCTTTGCTAGAGTACGGCTGGGAAATGATCCTGTAAAACCAACCAAAACCTCTCTGGTGAGGAGACAAACATCGGAAAGGCAGTACAAGTCAGATCCTGGCGAGAAGTCGAGCTTGCATTTGTTGTTATTTTTATGTGGCTAAAGAGTGAAAATGATTCAAGAACTCTTAAGAGCATTCCAGATTTGAAAGCATTCATTGCAAACAAATGTTTGGAAAGGAAACTGCTCATGTAAGTAATCCCCTCTGTTTTCTGCTCGGTGAAAATGGCTTTTTTCATTCCTGATCTGCTTAGAGAGAGAGAGAGGAGGCAGGATTCTCGTAACAGCTTGTCATTTTGCCCAGGACTCTGTACAGATGGAGGATGGAGTGAAGCTCGGCCCAGTCAGCTCTGCACGAGGGCCTGAATGACTGCATGAGTGCAGCAGAGGGGGATTAGTGTCCGGGTTTGCTGAGCAGGGTGTAGTGCAAAGCGAGAAAAAACACTCGACTCCCATTCAGTCAAGACCAGGTGCTTTGTTTACCTGCAGGGTTAATGATTGTGTGTGTGTGTGTGTGTGTGTGTGTTTGTGTGTGTGTGTGTGTGTGTGTGTGTGAGAGAGAGCTTTGCTTGAGTGAGAGTTTATGGCGGTCCTTTATCTGATGTAGCGGGTTCATTTTAGTCCTAGCATTTTAGTCTAGGTGGCATTTTTGTTATATTTTGAAAATAATCAGGTTAATTGTGTGACTGGGTTTATGTGTTTGGTTGTTAAAGAGCCCATGACCTTCAAGCCCATGTCAAATGGATTCCTACTTATTTTAGCTGTTGATGATTTTAACCTCTCTTTATTCCCAATAATGAACCAGGTAGGGAAACAGTTGTGCACCACCCAGGGAACCCTGGGTGGGGCACCAAATACACACACCATTCACTCACACACTCACACCTACAGGCAATTTAGAATCCCAAGTTCATCTGACGCGCAGGTCTTTGGACCGTGGGAGAAACCAGAGACCCCAGAGGAAACCCACACAATAACGAGGAGAACATGCAAACTGTGCTTTAAAGTGACCATTTGCTAAAAAAAATAAAAATCTAATCTACAGTTTTCCTGCTCACCTTAAATGTAGTGGATCAGTCAAGTAACATACACACACACACACACACACACACATACACACACATCACTGGTATGTCATTGGTGTCAGTGGTGGCCCAGTGGAGTTTCCTTGTGTAGTTTTCGGAGTAAAGGAAGCTTATAGCCCACACTTAGTCATCACAACCTTTTAAACCACACTGAGTTGTTAAATGACATCACATAAACTGTTTTTTACAAATTGTTGTCTGTTTTTTATAAACTGTTATCTATAAAATGAAGACATAATCAAAAAGAATTCAAGCATGTGGGGCTTCTGTTGCAGTTTATAAACTAAGGGAAAAGGATCATCTGAGGTGAATAGAAATATGAGAATCAGAATGGAAAGCTAAACCCTTCGTGTCTCATCAACACATCAGTACTATTTTTGACCCATCCTGTCCAGTGCTCTAAAGGCACTTTTATTCCATCGGTATACAGGAGCCGTGCTGTACCTAAACTGTAATGCCATGGCATGGAACTTGCAGCACGCTTTGATTTTCCCCTGAATCTCAGCCTGGTAACAGAGTTTCTTATTTGTCTGCAGTGCAGTTTTCTCCCCACAGTCAAACCAGTGGGAGTTTTTTTTTTTTTGTCAGAGCTACTTTTGTTACTGTGGTCTTTTATTATTTATAGTCTGGTTTGATTTTTTTTTTTTTTAATTTTTCAGCATTCTTTAGCCGTGTGATGAAAATCTAACCCGGCTAACCTGTTAGCGGTGCCCTGGTACAGCTTTGCGTTTCTCACTGTGTTGAAGTGTCAAAGAAATCTTTAGCCCAAACAGACAGTAGTGCTTGTAATTCATCCAACTTTCAAAAAAAAAACAACAAACCAATAGCTTATTTCCATGTTGTGATGATGACATTTGGACTAATCAGAGAGCAGTGATGTCGCCAGCTTGGCTGCAGCAAACTTTCAGCCCTGCCGTCAAGCATCGCGGGTACGGCTTGGGTCCGGGTGAAAAACACATTTGTCCTCAGGCCCCATACGGTCCACATCTCTGCATGCGAGCTGGGTTTGAACATTTTGACATCTGTTGAGGACCTGATTGAGGACCTGTGATGAGTCAAAAAAGCATGAGGTCAACACCTTAGCATCTGTAGAAGTGAGTCGTGTAGCAAGGGTGTCATGAGAACCAGCGGTTTTTAAAGGTTGTGTAGGAGTTGAGAGTAGCACCTGGGTTTCTACGTTTCTTTTACCAGTAAGATTGTTAACGTCATGTACTGTCATTATAGTACTTATTTCTCCCTGTGCTGTGGAGACCATGTGAGAAAGGGTTTTCAATAATAAGTATTAAATGTGAAGGTTTATTATTAACGTATTCATGTAAAAGGACGGGTCACTTTTTTCCATTAACATAAAAAAACCTCTTCATAATGTAATCGTTCTCCAGATCATCTCAGCATAGTCGCTTTAATCAGCTCGAGGGATACGGAGAAACTGCCATTACTGTAATTGCAACCAGCGTGTTCAGACTCTCCTTTTTGTGTGGATGTTGCGACATCATTTGGTATAACGAATCACTGTGTCATCATTACAGCCTTATCTCTGGTCTGCAATCTGCCTTATAAACAAAATCCAAGTTTTTAGAGAGGCACAACATCACCTTTGAGTTTCTTATACTAATTAGTAGTATCGGACGATGCCAATATTGATCCAACATTTATTTATCTACCACTGAAATGAGCTGGTTATAGTTAAAGCATTTCACTTCAGATGAGCATCAAGAGGTAGACCATCATTAACCGGTCACTTAAAAAGGAAGCACACAACCTTCACCTGATCAGAACAACCACAGAAACACTGATATGTATCTGTGATTGGTCCGAATGCTAAAAAAGGTATGGTGTAGTGATTATGGGGTTAAAACATGAATCAGCCTGGTGATTACTTCACAGTTTGAATAATAAACATGGTCTCCAGAGGTCATTATAAAGCCGTACTCGGCAGTCTGTTGACTTACTGCACTCAAAAGTGAGTTTAGACACTGAGACACCTTTCAGATGTTTACTGAGGTTCTTATTCCATTACGAATATAAACCTTTTTCTACATATCTAACTTTATTTATTTATTGGATCATTTCATAGCCAATATGATTCAACTGACCCAGTTTGCTGTTGTGTTTTCCACTTTATTCTCAGCCCTTAACCAAACCCGCGAGAGAAAACATGCTCAGCTTCCTCATGCTGAGTCAACATTGGATATCTCTTAATACTGCTTACTCGGTCGCACAAAGAAATGGGCGGACTCGCCAAACTGCAGCCGCCTGGAGAGAGTTTTTACATTTTTTTGAGTAATAATTTGGTTTTGTTTAAAGGTTAACCTTTCATTACTCTAATAATTATATAATTAAACAGAATAATTGGTAGGTCATAAATAGTGCTCTGCAAAATTCTGAAGTCACCTGTAAAAAATTCTAAGTCATTTCTGCATATTTTGCTTCCAAAGAGCCAGACTTTCTGGTATTTTTTAAGATTGTCTTTCTTCTTGAATGAATATATATACATAAAGTACACATATATATATATATATATATATATATATATACACTAAACCACCACTTATACACGGTTCAGCAGTCGCGGCTTCAGTCTTTGTGGATTTTTTCTGAGAACCAAACTAATACGTCGCGGAAACTCCCGCACATTCGTGGAAACTGCAGATATCCTCGGCATTTTTTTACTTCTGTGATGTCCGGGCCTCCTCCACCACACCCCCTCGTCCTCATGCTGGCTGTTTGTGTTTGGGCGCGGTGGTTAGCAAGGCAATCAGACACCTGAACTGAATGAGCCTCTGCTGCTCAGCGCCGCCCCAAACATAAACAACCAGCATGAGGACGAAATTTTCTTAAGAATTTTCTTAATAAAAATATAATTTAATAATTTTGTAACATTAATATTCATGTAAATTCAGCTACATTTCCATATAAAATATAACTATACATTTTTTGGTACTGTCCAGAGAACGCAAAGGAAGTGTGTCTTGGGATGGTGAAATACCGCTGTACTCAGAGGCAGAGGGTTTGAAAGTAGCCAATCCGAGAACGTTATTTAATTCTCCTTGCTGCTGAGTGTTCACATGTTTTTCATTTTGTTCTTTTCAAAGCCCTGTATTTTTTCTAATAAATTAAATTAATTTATTACTGTATTTACCCTGCTTATGCCAAAGAAAACGCATGTGCATGAATTACAGTACAGCCTATACAGGAGTAACATCGGGGTATTTTTTATTCTAGCACTGCGGGAGACAGTAGTTTAGTGTAAACTGTACAGTACAGATATGGGTTTACCTTTACATTTTTTTTCCACATCACATATTCTCGGTTTTTCACTATACGCGGGTGTTCTTGGAACGTAACCCCTGCGAATTTCGGGGGTTTACTGTATATATAAATGCTGAGCAACAATTAAATTTTTTTTAAGTTTACTGTGTATACAATATATATATACAGATAGATGTATATTTTGTTTTTGTTTTTGTTTTTTTTACAGGACGAAATGTTTTGTATGTATATGCAGTTTTGCTTGCAGAGCATTTCAGTCCGTTTTTATTCTGTCCCTGTGTTTGGGTCATTCTTGGCAGAGACTAATAGCTGGATTTAACGTTGGGCAGTCTCTGTGTTTTTCATTTTTCAGTGGAGGCCGTGTCTGGCCCACTGCCTTTCCCGGTTTACAGAACATTTCGGCCTTTGATACCCCTCCTTATCATGTAATTTATCTGTTTACAGAATGGTGTGACGTCCCACTCTGCACTCATTTTCCCATAAATGCTGTATATAACAGTTTAGGCCCCAGTTGCTCGTTTAAACTGAGATTTGAAACTTAGGAGTTTAGGCCCCAGTTGCTCGTTTAAACTGGGTTTGAATTAAAGGCGGAGGATGACGTGCGCGGGTGCAGTGTTGACTGTATTGTCCTAATCCGTAACTATTCCCCTCCTTTTCCTCACTGTGCTGAGTGCAGCTTAAAGCATTAATTCCAAACCGGCCCCCACCCTCTCATGTTTGTAGAGCTTATTAGTTTTGTCTTCTGTATAATGTGAGCAGTCCAGGGTACAGTGTGTTTGCTTCTGTCACTGTTGCTGCTGTGCTTTCTGGCACTATCTGAACTTTGCGGGGATGCTGTTAAGATCATATCAGGCTTCCTCAGCTTTACACTGTGATAAATTTTAACCACCCAGTGCAGTATTTTGCTGTGTTTAAGCACAGCATAGATTAAAGTGCCCACACCAAGTCCAGGTTTTGCAGACAAAATTAAAAAACAATTGTCGGAGCTCCGAGTTAAAGCAGACCCTCGAACCGACACACATCACAAGCTGACGGAGATTTTGCACAAAATTTGATTTTAGTTGTTCTCTGGATAAAAAAGGAAAATGTTGTTCTTTTTAGTTGCTCTTTGGCTTTTCTGTTCTCTGGCTAAAGAGAAAAATGAAAACTTTCGAATTCAGTGTTTTGTGGTGTCTCAAAAGGCAGCACATATTGCCACCTATTCAGGACAACCAATCAGAACAGATCATTTACATATCTATCTATGACAAAAAAAAATACAAGAAAAGGGCCTTTTATTTAGAAAGGAAGGAAATTCATTTTTATATGATATTGGCTGATGAATATGGACATAGCAGTGGCCAGCAACCCTCTCCAGAGACCACCTTGCCTGAGATGTGTTGTAGCTGTTGTTTATCCCACCTTGTTTTCAGAAGACCAAGTTTTACTACAGTTGGTTAGGTTCTACAGTTGGTTAGGTTCTGCAGGAAGTTGGCCGTCCTGGAGAACTTGATCCCTGGTGTGGGATAGGCAGAGTGTGGAGGTGTTATTGTGTGTAGTGTGAGCTGCTGATTAACTGAAGTGCGTGTATAGAGTAGGGTGTTATAAAAGCAGAGGAAAATGGTAATCACACTGTGCAGATTAAGAGCAAGATATGATTCTATAATCCGATATGGCTTCTCATCACAGTTGCACTGTCACACAGTTCAGATTTCACTGCACGACCGTCTCTCGTGTCCTTAAATAGACCTTCAATGTTCTTATCCCTTCTTTAAAACTGTCAGGACAACATCGAGCCTCTGTTTTGGCCGGAGTCTCCAGCAGAGGTTAAGTTAAAAAGCTGCACCCGTTCAAGTCTCCACCTGCATAATCATAGTAATTCGGGCCTTTCAGGAAATATTTCCAGATCACCTGAGGTTTCCTCGTGTTGGGTAACTTATTTGAAAGAGCGTTGGCTTTCTGCACCGTCTTCAAAGTGTAAAGAACCACAAATGATTAATGATTGAGGAGGTCATTTTGATCACCAAGCAAGGAGCAGGCTTATCAGAGAGGCTATCAGGAAGTTGTGTTGTCAGCTGGGGTCAACGGCAACAACATGAACCCAAACAGACCAGAGTCATGTTTGGGGGGGTGGGGGGTACTGTTCGGAAAAGACCACTATGAATTAGATTTTACATACAGACAGATACCCTAACATGACTGCCCTTGCATTTACATGGTCGACTCTTGGGTGGCTGTGTTGTTTTTCTGGCAGTAGGTCATACAGTACCTTGCAGGTTTCAGTAAATGATGTTTAAAACCTGTTTAGCTGAGCAGTATATGTTTTAAGAGCTAATAGTAGAATATGTACAAATAATACTAATACAGTAAATAGTGATTTTATGTCTTAAGTGATTGCTTAATCCTTCCCAGGCCCTCCTCATGGAAGCCTAGTATCATGTTGTATTTCTCAAATACCTCAAATACCTGCTCAGTTGATGCTTCATTAGATCAGGTGAGCTGCTGATGGAATTTCACAAATTCATACAAAGGCATTGAGGTGAAATCTGGAACCAAACAATGTGTTGTTCTATTGAGCGTGCAAAGCCTTTTACAAACAGAAGAAATATTTGTATTATTTAATGCTTTCTTGATTGTTTGCATTAATTCTAATGTTAACTCGTATCTACTGCCAGAATATATCTCACTGCTCGGATAAATGGCTTTTGTAAAGTACTGTAGGTCTTGTGATCTAAACTGAAATGACACAAATTCATACATTTTTGTGCTACAAGCCACTTACACTGTGGACTGTTAAAGCTATATTACAGTCAGCCCCCCTGCAGTCCCTGGATATATTCTTATGCTTTTTAAAGGGCTTTTCAAGAGTTCGGCATTATTCAGTCCCTGGGGTGTAAACAAAGTCACGCTGTGGTTTGACACGAAATGGTTCATTGTAGAGAAACCTACTTCTTGACAGTGGTGGTGATGGGACTTCTGGTTCCGATCATTAAATATCAGCATTTTATTTACCATCCATAGTCAGTGAACTGAATGTGAACTGAATGTAATGTCGTACGGCCTGTAATGTTGATAATGGTAAAATTGTGGTAATTATGGTCATTTTTCTCTAGGAACTGCTTGCATGTGAATTTTAGGCCCAAGTCTTTACAAAAGTATAATAAAACAATGTCCTAACCATTTCATGTGCTAACTTTCTGTGGGGTGGGTTTTAGGTTCCCATGACCACCACTGTGAACAACTCTGACCACTCTCGTACGTTTCTCTAGAACAGAGCATTTCCCACCAAACGCTCTCTGAATGCCTTTCTTTACGTCGAAACCACTTAGTAATGAAGGGATGTTTTGAAGTCTTATGAAGTTAAATATCTTTCAGGATATTAGAAACCAGTTTATCTTCAATCAGACTCTTCAGGAAAATTTCCTGAAGTGTTGTGTGACACCACCATCAGGAAACTCTTTCAGCACTCTTGACAGAAGGTTAGAACTGGTTTGTGAGGAGGATGATTCTCTGTAGCAGCATATACAGAGTATAAAACGTCTCCGGAGAACAGCGAGGCTTTACGACGAACTGAACTGAAAGAACAAGCCTGAGCTTTTGAGACTCATCAGCTGTTTCCAGCAAGTCTGTGCACGCGAGGTTGGAGCCGTTCTCCTGCTGAGCTCTCACATGCAGTTGATTTTTGGAGGGTTTTGTTTGTTTCGTTTAGGCTAATAGCTCATTGGAAAATATATATATTTATGTTGTCCTTAAAGGCATTATTTTTGTTATTATTATATTAATACCAATATATTGTTATATGGCTATTATTTATTTTGTTATCATTATTGTCTAATACTTTTTAGCATGTGGATGTTATTATATATATATATAGGCATTATCTTATATTTAGATGTATTATATGTGCACATATATGTGTTTGTAATGCATGTATGGTGCATATTGTTTTTACATTTTGTGTGAATTTATTTATATATCTTTTATTATCTGTTTACTATCATTCTTTTCTGTACCTTTCAAATTTAAAATACACTGTTTTCTGAATAGTAATTTCATTATGCTATCATTCTCAGTGTTATCCAGTGTTCTCAATTGTCACATAGGCTTTATTATGGTTATTGTATATGTGAATGTGTTATCATATTGGTCCCCACAGGCCGTGGCAATAACCTGCTGTCGAGCAGCCTGAGTCACTTTCCCCCCGAGCCGCCTACCCTCGGACCCTCGGAATGGAGCCCGAGACTGGACCCAAAAGGACGGTGTGGGAGAGCCTGCGGCAGAGGGCTAAGCCCCTTTTCCACCAGGTGCGGAGCAAAAGCAGCCACAAAAACTCCAGCAAGTTGGAGGGCAGACAGAGCCGGCTATTACACAAGAAGATGAGCGCCTCCGTGCCGGACATTAGGCAGATGCCGGCCCCCTCATGCCAGGACCTCCAGCCAGCGCCACTGCCAAACTCCCACTTCTACAGCACCCCCTCCAGCCCCCTTAACCAGCCTCTAACCACGAGGGAGGCCAGTGTCCAGCTTTCTGATGGCTTTCTGACCGCACCCAGGGCCATTTCTGATTGGCCGCTCCATGAGTCAGTACACAGCAGTCTACTTGAGAAGCAGAACAGTATTTTGGAGGTTCCGGAGGAGATGGAGGTGGGGCAGCCCAATTCTCGTCCCACATCCGAGCTGCCTTTACTGGAAGTGTCGGAAGACTCCACAGAGGTTCAGTATCATTTAATGCTGTCTGTGTTTATTGCTCTTTAGATATTAAAGGAATACTTCAGTATTTTTACCCAAACTCTAAATGCCTACAGCAGTGCAATGTCAGTTAATGCGGTCTGTTTTTATAATTCTTTAGATATTAAAGGACTGCCCTAACATTTTTACCCAATCTACATATGCTGTGTCTTTAGCATATGTGCAGATATTGTAGACATGAAGTTTGCTTTACTTAGAAAAGAAGCTAATTGTGAATCAAGCATTCAGTTACGATAGAAACCTGCAGGCCGGTCCGTGAAGGAACCTGACCATACATTACCGAGAGGTTAGGTTAGGTTGAAAAGTGCTGGAGTATTCCTGAAGGAAAGTTGTTTTGCTGACTTGGTCTGGGGTATACTGTTGTTAACACTACGGTCTTTACTGGACGTTATATGACATTACTGTAGGGTGTAAACTGCATTGGTTGAATTTGAAGGTCATAACTACGTTTTTGGAATTTTAGAATTAGTGAGACACTCGACTATAATATTCAGGATGCTCCTTTTTGATGCCAAAATAAAAATTTCTGGCGTTTTTCAAATGCAAAATTCCCAAAAGCTTGTCTACACACCACTGCTGTACTTATAGTTCTGTGTATTCAGTGTTTTTGTTTTATCCCGCCCCAAACATATTCAAAACCATATCAAAATAAAGTAAATGAAACAAATTGGACTGAATTGAGAGAGAGAGAATTTGAGGCTTTGAGGTCGCAAATTTTTCCTTAGAACGAATAATTGTTCCTGGAAATTCTTTGCAAACAGTAACATATGAGTCGATAATGATCTACTCATGTGTTACACCGGTACACAAAACAAAGGCTCTTAAATACCAGCAGAAGTAAAACACGAACAAATTAAAACACAGACTCACTTAAACTAATCCACTGGCCGGCTGTGAATACTCACCCATCTGGGGTACACATGTCAAAATAAAAGTCCCCAATAACCAAAACAGAAAGAGCGGCCTATAGCGCCCGCTGAGCATGGACATGACAGTAGCCAATCCGAGAGCGCTATTTATTTCCTCTTGCTGCTGATTGGCTGCTGCCCTGTACAGTACGGATACGGGTTTACCTTTCCATTTTTAAGGGTAATTTATTAAGCTGAGTTTAAAATGAAATTAAAGTGTTTTGGGAGCATATTTGGGGGCATATTTAGAGTTTACTCTATAAAAATATTTTTATAGAGTAAACATTTTATAGACATTTTTAGGCATCAACTACATGAACTACATCATACAGTATAACATGAGCAGAATCTCTTGTTTTCGGTGTTGTGAGCTAATTTCTCTTTGATTTTCATGTTTGGTTTCAGCACCAGTGGTTTCTTTATCATGTATTTATCTCATTTTAGCTTTATTCTTTTTTTTATTGGACATTTGCTTAGGTATTGGATAGAAACTACAAACACTTAGGGGGAGAACAGTGCAGGGATGCTGCACTGCCGAAAGTGGAAGGATAAAGGTATGAATCGGTAAACATGCAGAAGTGTGTAAAAGGGAAAAAAGAATAATTGGAGAGTAAGTGGAATGTTTTCCGGGTTTGCTGCTGTGCGTTGCTGTGGTGTGTCGTTCTCTTAAAAAGCATACCTGTGGGCAGTTTCTCTTTACACTGACATAGATTTGACAGGAGATGCTTAATTGCCACTAGGTCTGACTGAGTGTGAGTCTTTGTTTGTCTGCAGGCGATGCGTGTCAAATTTACCGATGCTGATTATCAAAAACGAAAGATTCTGACCTTTTAGGAGAAATAAAGATCTAAACTGTGTTCTGATTCTTCTGTCTATATAAAGACAGAGGAGTGATCGCTACAAATGTTCTGCTCGGTGTTCTGTTGGTGATGTGCGGAGCGCTGCTCCACAGGTATGCTTTTTAAGAGAACAACACACCACAGCATTGCACAGAACCAAACCAGGAAAACATTCCACCTGCTCAATAATTCTTTTTTTCCCTTTTACAGACTTCTGCATGTTGAACTGTTCATGCCTTTATCATTTCACTTTCGACAGGTGTGTTTTTTTGACACCCAGTTGCCATCCAATCCCTGAGCAAAATTCCAGCAAAAAAAACCAAAAAAATGAGATCAATACGTGATAAAGAAACCACTGGTGGTGGAACCAGACATGCAAATTAAAGAGAAGAGGAACCAAACTAGCACAACAAAAAACAAGAGATTCAGCTCATGTTTTACTGTATGATGTAGTTCGTTGAATTCATGCTCTTACATAACATACATTTTATACATTTTATATATATATATATATATATATATATATATATAGGCGACTGTCCAGGGTAGCAACTGGGATAGGCTCCAGTCCATATATATATAAAAGAACAGCACATTCAAATGCACAAGAACTTGATTGATCAGAAAGAGGAAAGTCCTCTAATCTTTGAGATGCAGTGAGTACTTTGAAGGTCTAAATTAAAGTAAAAGTATGGTTTTTTTTTTCCTCTTAGAGTAAATTCCTCTTGGAGTATTTCTTTCACTAATACTTAAAGTACAAATCTTTCACTGTAAGTACAGTGACACGTACTGTAGTTTGCAACCCTGAAGAGGTTTGTAAAGTTGCATTTTGAATGAGCAGCCAAGCATTTACTGCCAAAATAGGCATCTTTGTTATGATTGTCAGATCTAAGGATTCCACACTGTGCTGTAGTTATTAAAGCTATGCTGAGGGGAAAGCTCTAGTCAAGTCACCTGTTTTCTTATGCAGTGGATGTTTCTACTATTACGATCCTCTTTGTAGTTCTTACTTAAGTTGTGTAGTTCGGTTTGTAGTCGTTTTCAGGTTTATGCTTGAAATCAAGGTGTCTGATCTTCATTCCATCATCATGTTATCGGGATCAAGGAATTAACTTTAAAATTAAAGGAGTGGTTGAGTCGATTCTGGCAATGTTGAAGTGAAGGAAAGTGAATGGTAACCAATTACCATGATGTTTTCCATTATGGTAATTGACTACTAGCTTCCATTCACTGTTAGAAACGTCTGGCATATCTGGTTGTAGCTGTGCCTGTTGTCAGATACATCTGGTGATGACGAGACTGGAAAGTTTACAAGAAGATTGTACTGTATAAACATGCTTCTGAGTGCCAAGATTACATAAATACATTTAATTAATATTGTTATCAGCAGTTTCAATATAGAGACATTAATTAAAACAGATTTGCTTGCTAATGTTGAGCATGGACAAATAAATAGTGGTATAAACGATGCTGTCATCAATTCCTCAACGTTACTCTGTCTGCAAACAGGCTCTCCCCATATCACTTACGCAGCAGTTGAATAGAAATGTTTGTGAAGATCAGCTGAGCTAACAGTGTTGTATAATAGTGCATCTATGCAAATCTGTCAGACAAACAAAGTGGGTGTCATGTGGAGGCTGGTTGATCAGGTACTGTCCTACAGCGCTATGGAGCTCCATGGGCTCTGTCTGTTTTCTGTACGAGGATGCAATGAGTATGAAAGCCCTTTTTATGGTGTTTTGTATTGATTTAACATCAATACAATTCATTGTATTGATTTAAATGGAAAAAATGGATCAATATAGGCAAGACCTAAAGTTTCTTTGACCTGAACTTCCTCTCCTAACACAATATATAAACACACTGAACTGTTCCAACATACACCACAACTGCCACTGTACATACCCATTATTTATTAAATACTGCACATTCTCTGTCCTGCTGTTGGTATTATTTGCGTAATAACTTTTTATTAGTGTTTACTCCAATTCTGCATTCTGATCCTAGAATACAGTGTCTGTTATAATATTGTCTTCATTCAAATGTCAACTGTACTACATGTCCTCTTGTCCTATTGTTTTGCTTTCTCTACTTTCTCTCTCTCTCTCACTCAGTGTACTTTATCCTGTTTGCACTTATGTAGTCTTGTGGTGAATCTGTTTTTGTTCTTGTGTTGCACCATGATCCTGGAACAGCATTGTTTCGTTTCACTGTGTACTGTGTAAATGGCTGAAATGACAATACTTGATTTGGCTTGAAAGCAGGGGTCCTGGGGGGCTGGTGTCCCGCACAGTTGGACTAGTTTGCAGTAGAAGTGCACTGATCCAATGCTAAGCATCGATATCATTTCAGTATAGTTTGGACTGGTTATCGGAAAAAGCCTGAGCTTTCATTATGGTCAGTGTGCCGTGAAGAGTGACAAACAGATGAAGACGTGAGTAACACTGATGAGCAGCAAGGCTCAAACGGTTCCCTGCTTCCTATAAAATGCTCTTAAAATACAGGCTCATGCAGCTAAACAGTGTATAATATGTTATTAAAGATTCATCCATGTAATGGACAGATTTTCAATATATCTGTGCAGAACCGGGAATTTTATGACTTACAAAACGCCCCCTAGAGGAAGTAGGGAGCCATTTCTCTACTTCAAAGTGCATCCAAGTGTGATTAACAGCTTAGTTGTTAAAGAGAGGGAAAAACACGAAATTGGGCTGATCTCGGTATCGGCAGATACTTGAGTTTGTGGTATCAGTATCAACATCAGACATGAAAAATTGGTATTGAAGCACGCCTAGTTTCCAGTCCTCTTGCCTAGCTGTGTTTGGTGTCCAGAGCTGCAAGGCAAATATAATAGAGATGTTTTTGTCACCCCGAAATGTTCTACTTGCATCACTTTTTGCTTCATTAACACCAGCGAGAAGCTGAGGAAGCAGAAGTTTGGATGCTAAACACTGCTTTTGGAGTAGAGTGACATTTGTGTGTATGCAAAAAGTAATAGACTGTAAAATTAAGTGAGACTTAACAACCCTTTCTGTTATTCATGTAACTCCCATAATGTTCATCCAAGCACTTAATCATATAAGAAGCCTCCACACTAAATTAAAGTCTAATGAATAACAGCACTTTTGTCTGCAATGGAAAGTGGAATTCTTTGCCTACTTTATTTCTGTTCCCAAGGCTTAAAATTCTTGATTTCCTGCAGTGGAGGAATTTTTAATAAAGTTGTGAGGTCCGGTTTGCTTTGTTGCTGTTCCTCACATGTGCAGCTCCGAAAGAGTTAAGCAGAAACTGAAGAATAGTAATTCTGTTGCAACAGCTGATTCCTGGGCTGCATGCTTTCCTGTAGACCACAGTAGATCAGACAGACCTCGTGTCGGCTTAGCTGTCTGCAGATACGGGTGTTTTATGGCACAAGAGCAAGAGTAAAGTTTAATCAGTCAGCATTTAATTTCTCTTTTATTAATCTCTCTCTCTCTTTTCTACTAGCAAGAACAGTGGATTGAGAACAATGACACGGATTGTCTCACCTTTCATGACACTGAGCAAAATACAGTGAGTACTGTTGCAAATTGTGTCTGTGTGTCTGTGTATCTGTGTGTGTGTGTGTGTGTGTGTGTGTGTGTGTGTGTGTGTTTGCTTATTTCTTATTTCATGATTTTTATATTTTAAGTGGATGATTTAAGGTGATGATCCAACTTGTGGCTGTGGGTAGTGTCAAATATAATTGTATTTTCACAGTTTCTGAGATTTGAGACACTGAAACCAACCCGATCCATATTTTCTTGCATTTTTCCTTGACATCTGCTTAGGACAGTTGTAAAAAAAACGAGTTCATTTTTCACACAACCATATTGCAGCCTGTTTTTGTCTCTTAGAACTTAGCAGGCTGTTTTTGTTACTGATATATGCAAATGAGCTCTATTCTGATTGGCTGTTGTGTAATTTGCCTCGTTCAAAAAGCAGTCCCTTCAGTGGGCTGGTGACTTACCTGCCTTTTGTCCTACATGAGCAGGGATAGGCTTCAGGATCCCCGTGCAACCCTGGTTAGGATAAGCAGCTGTAAAATGGATGGATGGAAAAAGCAGTCCAGGCTAAAACATATTTAAACACACACACACCTCTCTCTCTCTCTCTC
>JBBIGA010154029.1:0-18285 GCA_037576975.1 Alestes dentex | reverse complement strand
AGAGTAGTTCCAACCACATGGTTCTGACTGAAGATTGTGTGTGTGTGTGTGTGTGTGTGTGTGTGTGTGTGTGTGTGTGTGTGTGTGTGTGTGTACCTGGTGGCGAACATGGCTCTGAGGGAGGAGAAAGTGGCGGCATCCTCCTTCAGGGCCTTCAGCTCATTTCTCAGCTTCATCATTGTCTCAGTGACCATGGTCTTCTCGTTCTCATACTTGCTCTTCAGGTTGGCTAGAGCCACCTCAGCCGTCTGCAGGAGAGAGACACGCGAGTTAAATCACTATAACCATAAACAATACTGCACAATGCAGACAAAATATCAATACTGTGATTTTACTGCTACATATGTGATGCATTTCAGTATATTAAAGAGCCCATATAATCACTTTTCTGGAATTGAAAAGGCTTAAAGTGTGTAAATATTCTTGTAAATGGTACATTCACTACCCCATCCATACAGTCTCGATATGAAAAAAAGTTTTTGTGGTGTCACACCACCAACACATTTAAATATATCTCTTTATTCTGGATACAGCACATGGATAAACCCATTCATGCACTGATTCACCAACACCTTCAATAAAAATGAGACTTTTGTTGGATTACATGAAGACCTTGATTCATCAGAACACCCAGTAAGTCACCTGGAGTTGATTGGTCGACCTGATTGGTCGAGAAACACTGATTGTTTAGAGATTCATTGGCATACTGCAGCCTTCTGTGATGTCAGTATTGCAGAGCCCGATATGCCTTAATAATAATAACAATAACAATAATAATAATAATAATTTAAAAAATAATAATACATTTTATTTGCAGTACACTTTACTTCTCAAAGTGCTACAAGGTAAAAGCACCATCGTAAATAAGTATTAAAAATAGCAGCAACCAGCAAGGGTAACTAAAAGTTCAGCTAAAAAGAAATGTTTGAAGTCCTTTTTTAAAATTCTGGTTGATGGAGCCCTTCCCAGTTGTGATAGGGCAGAAGACAGAAACACCCTAAACAGGTTACCAGTTTATCACAGGGCAGACACACACACGCAACCACACCCACACACACCCACCCACACACACCTTGGGGACAGAAAGTATCTCCAGGCCACCTGACGTGGACTATGGACTGTGGGAGGAAACCAGAGAGTCCAGTGGACATGAGGAGAATACACAAACTCCACACAGAAAGAATCTGTGGATCAAACCCCGAACCTTCTTCCAGGAACGGCGCTAACCACAACCTACCAAACTAGCTGTTTGTTAGTCGTCGAATAACTCCAAAACCTTGACATGCCCAGATCTAACAAGACGATGAATGTTATACCCTTCACAACCCCAACTTGTGGATCAGTAGTAACATGCTGCGCTGAAGAGTGAGAGTTCTGGGCAGTGGGCAGATCTTTAAGCCATTTCCTCAGGGATTAACAAGGTTTCTGATTCTGATTCATCTGTGAGTGTTTTGTAGGATTTCTCATTTTGTTATGTTGAAAACAAGCACTTAAGTGCCTGTTCAGAAATGCAAGTACTCAAAGCTAAAATGCCACTTGGGCCATAATATTTATCCGAAATGATTTAATTATATACATTTTCAGAAACTGTGTCAGCTTTGGAATGCGCCAACTGTTTTTCAGCCCAACTTAATGAGCCGTAAAACACTCTCAGTCTAACCTGGCACACACCAACAGACACACTGTCCTGTTTCTTGGCTTTGAGCTCAGTCCTGGCCGTGACACACTCACACCTCAACACACATCCCAACACACACATCACCTGTTCGTTGGCCTCGACCGCAGTCCTGAGCATTTTTACACCTCTACATTGGGGGTGGGTAATTTTCATGATAATTATATTATTGACGATATTACTATTATTTTTATCCATTTAAAGAACATGCATGTTCAAGAGGCCATCATGAAAGTGATCATTCGCCTTCAACATTTTGTTTTTATCCAGTAAAAACAAAAACATCTCTCTTATTTCTCTAGTTCTTAAACAGTAGCTAAGATTGAGATTCAGATTCTGCATCAAATATTACGGCAAAATAATATAAACCACCACATGTAAAGTGCACCGCACAGTTTGTAAGTACAACATGGAACTTCAGATGGATAACAAACAAAACACAGTAACATTGCAGTCTGAAATATCCAGCAAAAACTAAGCAAACATTCTTTGGCTTGCAAAACGACCACCACACATAAAGTGCACTGCACCGGAAACTGTTTTTCCAGCATTTGCTTGTTTTGTCGTAAGGCGTGTAACTCACTAAAGTCTCAAAAATGCAACACTGAACCAATTTACTTTGTTTACTTGTGTTAGAAGGTTTGTTTGGCGCTCTCCATATTGAAAATATGTTCATTCTTCAGGTGGCTAAATAAATATGACATTTTTTCACTTTTGTTCATCACAGGATGGTAGCAAGTCTTACATATGACCCTGAGAATGGATTATTTTTTAGGTATTAACTCTCCCTCCATCAGGTTAGTGTAACTTAAGTTTGCAAAGTAACAGTGTGACATAATTACGGTGCCAACTCGTAATATTGCAATATTGATTTTTATCCCAGGATCAAAACGTGTCCTGGGATTATTGTGAATGGTACGATATGGCACACCCTTACCTTACACATAACAAAACATGCGTGCGCGCACACATACACTCTTAGCCTCACCTGTTTGTTGGCCTTGAGGACTGTTCTCAGCGTGGCGATCTGCTCCCGTTTGGTGCTCAGCAGGGACTTGAGCTTCAAGATCTCCTCCATGCAGGCCGTCTGGTCTTTATCAGCCACAGCAGCCAGCTCCAGAGAGGCCACCCTCTGCCGGGACAGCTCGGTGGTGCGGTCCACAGCCTGCTGGAGGTGCCGGATCTGGTCTCGGATTATAGCCACCAGGTTGTACACGTCCATGGGCTCCTTTTTGGTGTCTTCCCGCGCCGGGCCGGATGGGGTGCCTGAGGATTCGGGGACAGGGGCGGATTCAGAGCTGGCGGGCGTCGGACGGTTAGCTTTGCTGTCGGCACCTTTGCCTTCCTTGTAGAAGTCGAGCATGACACGGCTGGGCGTTTCGTTGTTGCACATGCAGACGTGGTGGTACAGGTTGGCCAGCTCCTCGCTGAAGGCCACCAGTTCGTCCTGGGCCACGCTCAGCGCCCCCTGCGATTCGCCTGCCAGCATGCTGGTCTCCTGCAGCTCCCTCTGCAGCCGCGCCAGCTGCTCCCGGTCTGCCTGGCCTCCACTCTCCAGCCGGGACACCTGGGTGCTCAGCTCATGCACCTGGCTCTCCAGGCGCTCCTGGATTTCCGCATTCCCCGCCTTGACCTGGGCCATGATGGACAGTGAGATATTTATTATGTCATTCATCTACTAGCTGAAAGGTGGGACAGACAGTAAGTCACACATACCACACGTTTACACTAATGTCTGGAATTCATACAGGCAC
The DNA here is from genome assembly GCA_037576975.1 of Alestes dentex. Classification (NCBI taxonomy): domain Eukaryota; kingdom Metazoa; phylum Chordata; class Actinopteri; order Characiformes; family Alestidae; genus Alestes; species Alestes dentex. Next base: position 14,856 of record JBBIGA010154029.1, on the reverse strand, counting down.
TGCTAAAACAAAACTGTGACGAATGAACCAGCAGAAATGCTCCAGCAGTGCTGAAAAGTCTTATTATTGTGTAGGTAATTTTGCATGTAATTTTTATGAAAACTTAATTCTCTGTGTTATATACCTTTCTATATCAGTTTATTTTTTAGAGTTCAGTTTTATTAGGAGTCCACTGTGGCGGCAATTATGTACGTAATAAACAAAAATACTGACTTTAATCAACTAAAAATAACACACTCATGTCTAATTTTTCAAATACTGTTATTTCCAAAGTTCTGGCCCGAACCTGAAAATCCCACCTCACCTCCTCATGTTCTGCCTTCAGCGCCTTTAGCTCCTCCTTCAGCTCACCAGCCTCAGCAACGGACACCTCATATTTACAGCGCAGGATCTCCGGGCCATGGATGTCCAGCTCATAATAGTCCACGTCTCCCTCCTCGCGGCTGTCCCGCTCCCTCTCGCTGTCCAGCGCAGACTGCCGCTCTTTCCCGGCCTGGAGTCTCCGCATGGCCCCCAGGTCATCGCTTAGCCGCACCATGGCCTCCTGTTGCTCTGCCAGCGCCCCGCGGGCCTGCTCCAGATGCTTCTGTGACTCCTGCAGGGTGGACAGGAGAGCCACCTTCTCTCGCTCCACCTGAGAGAGAGAGAGAGAGAGAGAGAGAGAGAGAGAGAGAGAGGGAAATCAAGTAAGAAAAATATAGACTAGGTGTAAAATAAAAAGAAGGTATTAAATAAAAAGAACTGTCCAATGTCCTTTGCTATCATACAAACAAGTGAAATATATAATAATCTGATGCTGCACTGACTGGCCAGGACAATGAATACAGGATTAATACAGTTAATAATATAGCTAATAATTAAGATTATGGCATTGGCATGATGCATGGTTTGAATAGGTATAATAAGTGTTCAATACTTTCTAGCTCCTCTTATGTATATATAAACACACACACACACACACACACACACACAAAAAAAAAGGGCTGCACAACTTCATCTGCTAATCGTTGTCGCTCTGCAATACTGATGTCACAAATGGTTGGAATATGCAAATGAGCCCAACCAATCACAGTGTTTGACAGGGTGACCAATCACAGCTCCAGGTGAGTTAATGGGTGTTCTAAAGAATCAAGGTCTTCATGTAATCCAACAAAATTCTCATTTTAAACCTGTGAAGGCGAGTCGGTACGTGGATGGGCAGGGCTAAACTGTTGAAGCCAGAATAAGGAGAATAAGGAGACTTAAATGTGTTGGTTTTGTTTTCAGCTATGCTAATGTACTTTAGTGTATATTTTAAATAGTAGTGTATCGTGTAAGAAACCACATAAATAAGTCTACCTGAAATGAAGAAACTACAACGTATTTACAAACAAATGTGTGATGGTATAAGCCTACAATTTACCCAATGCTAATCTTAGTAGCCTCACATGAGCCTTGTAGCTCTTTGACAAAACAAAAAAGTAAACTTGTCTTGGCTCATCTAAGTTTTCTGGAGGGAGAAAATGTATTTAAATTAGATTATTTGCGATTATTAACGTTCCCTTTAACCCCTGAGCCCACCTGCAAGAGCTGCTGTTTGAGCTTCTGGATCTCGGAGATGTTGAGCTCGCTGAGCAGGTCATCCACCAGGCTGGGCGCCGGTCGGAACCTCTCGCCCTTCTTCGGAGTGGATGACCGGTTGTCCTCGTCGCTGTCGACCATTTTGGCGAAGCCGTTTTCGAAGGCGCGGACGGCCTCGTCATTATTGGGCTCGTCCAGGCCCATTTTGATTGCGCCCAGAGAGCTGGCTAGCAGCGAGTCCCCGAGGGTCATCTGATTGGTCAGCTCCTTCCGCAGAGCGGCTTTCTGCTCCCGCTCCGTCTTTACTGTCTCCAGCGCCTCGGTCAGCTGCCGCTCGGCGATCTCCCGCAGCCGGACAGCTTCCTCCAGCTGACTGTTAAGGTACTGTGCCTCCTCCTCCAGCCGCCGGATCTCATGCTTCAAACCTTCGAACTCCACCTGCACTCAGTCAGACACAAAGGATGAAGAACAACCCATTTTGTTAGGATTCATCACCAAAACAGGTTCCACTATTGTTACTGCTTCTGGAAATTGTTTGTCCCACCCCTGGATTTAAAAATACATAAATAAATAAACAATACACTGCTCTTTTGTAAGTTTACTATGAGAAAACATTAGAAATACTTAAATGTAACGGATTGGTATTTAAATGTAACAATATCAGTGCAGTTTAATGGATGTGGAAGTTTATGTACGAGTTTCATTGCCATTATCACAGCAGCACAGATTCAACACATCCTTCCCAGCCGTTTCCAGAAATAACTGGTGCCCAAACCCTCCCAGCACCTTTTTAAGCCTGCAGACAGTTCTGTCTCATTTGTTGGAACTCATTTGGAGCTTGTGGGTTCAGCTCAGCCCTGCAGCTCAGTTGGACAAAGATCTGGAGACTGTGGAGGCCAAGACAGCATTCTCTAAACTTTCTGCTTTTCTTTGGACTGGATATAATTTTGGTACAATTTTGACGATGCTTGGGATCATTATCCTGTTAAAAAATAAAATGTTGTCCAGTGACACATAAACCAGAAGAAACTGTGCAGTGTTAAAGAACTAAGTGAAACTTCTTTTTTTCATGACCAACACAGAGAGAATGTCAGTCACTAGAGGCAGGCCAGTCTCTTCAAAACTAATAGTTTGAGTCGTTGTGTTAATACACACTATAAAACACTGAAGACCTGTATTTCTAAAGCTTTCTTGAGAGCAGAGTTTGGGTCCAAACTTCTGGCATGTAGTATTAATAGAAAATTCTTTTAATGGAACTAAAAATGTAAATAGCACATTGGGGAGAGTCAGTGGTTAAAGTCACCTGTCCCTGTTTGAGCACGGAGACTTGTTTCTGCAGGCTGATGTTCTCCTCCTCCAGCTCAGTGTAGTCCTGCAGCAGCCGAGACTCTCGCACCTTATACTCCCTGATATCATCACGCAGACGAGCTCGCTGCAGCTCCACCAGCTCATTACTCTGAGAGAGAGAGAGAGAGAGAGAGAGAGAGAGAGAGAGCGACAGAGAGAGAGACAGAGAGAGAGAGACAGAGAGAGAGAGACAGAGAGAGAGAGACAGAGAGAGAGAGACAGAGAGAGAGAGAGACAGAGAGAGAGAGACAGAGAGAGAGAGACAGAGAGAGAGAGGTAAGCATATGACTTTGCATATAAAGTGTTAATCCTTGGAAGTCAGTGAAGAATAGAACCTGTCAATACAGAATAAACAGAATGTAAATGTAAAATGTAAAAGGAACTGGATAATGGAAGGGGGAAGATCCAAAAATAACACACACTTATACTGTCTGATGTGTTAAGAACCTGTGGTGTACAGAAATGTTTGACTGGCAGTGTAGAATTAACTTTGCTAGAGGAGAGTTGTTGACAGACATATACATCTTTAAAATCGGTCCAGGATTTTTGACAGCTGTTAGGTGGTCAATCAGTTACACTAACACCACCACCAAAGTTATTTTGTGGAGATGCCCACCACCATGTAGCATCACCATAATAAAGATATTCTGACCACTCTTCCCATCCAAAGACTGCCCGCTCACCTCTCTGAGCTCCAGAGCGAGCGTGGCGAGTCGTTCATTTTCGCTCTGTGTGCTGGTCAGTGTGACTTTCGCCTGCCGCAGCTCCACCTGCAGTTCCTGGACCCTCTGCTCATAGAAGGCCTCTTTAGACGCACTCTCCAGGATGAGGGACTCCTCCCGACTCTCCCCATCTGCTGCAACCTTCCGCTGGTTGGTGTGTGCCTGGCCATATGCCTGCATACAGAGACAGAGGGAGACCGCCCACTGAAACCAGTTCTGTGACGCGGCTGCAGGTTCTCCATGCCAGAGAAGTCAAAATCTACTCGTAAACAAACTGAAATATGATCATTTCTCATTAAGTTGGCTGTAAAATTGGCTTGTTTATAACAAGCAATTTTTTATACAAAGGGTTTTGTTATAATCGCCAGACATTGCTGCAAATAAATACAGTATGTGCAAAAGTTTTATCTCTGGCATACTGATCACTGATCACCGCCTGATCATCTGGAATCATCTGTGCCTGCTTCTTCAATGGATCAGACTTTAAGTTAGATGTGCTTTGTTCTACTTGAATGATTCATATGCAGGTCACTGTGTGTCTTAACAAACAAAAAACATTCCTCTGAAACCGGTCAGGTTCAGGGACTGGACTGAAATTGAGAGTCTGTGAAAGTCCTTCAGGAAGCCTGGAGAACTGTTCCTCAAGACCAGAAAGTCTGGATCTCTGGAAGCAAAATATGAAGTAATGAGGGGTGCCTCAAGACGTTGGCACAGTAGTGTATTTCAAACCAATATCTGTTATATATATGCACACACACACTAGATTTAGGGTGGTCCTCCCCCACCACCATCACTCAGTATAACTGTCCTCTCTCTCTGGGTGGTCCTCCCCCTCCCCCTCCCCCATCACGCACAGAGAGAGAGAGAGAGCAGCTGACCTCCACTCTTTCAAGCCCTCCATTCATCACACACATTCACTCCTAACGGCGTTAACCTTCAAGAGGAAAAAAGTCCTTTCCAGTACTTTCTCTGTTACATCAGTCACCTTCCCCACCTCTTTTCTTCTTCTTCTGTCCTCCTCTAATCACTCCACCTTTTGTTCTCTCCTTCCTCTACTTCCTGCTCTCATTTGCTGTCTCCATTTCTTTCTGTTTTTGTCCCCACCATCCCTTCCAAAAAACCCTCATTCTTTCCCATATTCCAGCTCTCACTTTTTTCATTCACTCTTTTCTTCTCACTCTTCCACTTTTTGTATCTCTATATTTTGTTCACCCTCTCTTTTGTCTCTCCATCCCTTCTCTCCCACACTTTCCTCTTTGCTCTCCTCTCTCCTTCTCATTCTCTCCCCCCCTCACACTTTCTTGCTTTCTTTTTTCTTCTCACCTTTACTTTTTGTCTCTCTAGGCTTCTTTCTCACTCTCCTTCTCTTTTCTCCCATTTTTTCCTCCACTCTCTTTCTCTCTCTCTCTCCCTCTCTTACTCTCATTCTATCTCTGACCCCTGCCCCCCCCCCCTCTCTGATGATGTCATGGCTGTACTGGGTGCTGATTAATGCCTCTCTCACACAAAGGCCCAGTGACAGCAGTGGCTGCTAAAGCTAAATGCTAACAGTCTTTTGGCAGACAGGAGGAACGATGCGCCTCGACGACTCTCCAAGAGGCCTGAAGTCATTACGAATGAATCTTCGTGCCACAACAGAGACGCTCCAACTTTTACAGGGGCTGTTCTGGTGTAGTGTTTAAGAAACCAAAAACCATAATTCATTTGTAAAAAACATCTCTCTTCTTTATCCTTTATAACTGAAGGGGCTGTTCATGTTACTGTACTTACTGTACCTTTAATACTTGAGTGGAGAGTTTTTTTTTTAAAACAGTTCTACCTGTTGCTATGTATGTTTTTTTCTTGTGCACTGATGTTTCACAGTATCGAATCAATCTGTTCAATCAATCAATAAATTGTTCTTGTATTTGCACCAGATTCAGAGCAGCAGTTGCGGGATAACGACAGCAGATGCCTGATGTCTCTTTGATGTCGTAAATGTATATGGTAACCCCCCGCTTTTCACAGGGGTTACGTTCCAAGAGCACCTGCGTATAGTGAAAAACCGCGCTGTTGTGATGTGGTAAAAAAAAAAATCCTAAAAATTTTTATAGTGTAAACCCTAAATATGCCTCCTAATATGCCCCCAAAACACTTTAATTTCAATTAAAACTCATTACCCTTAAAGAAAATGTAAAGGTAAACCCGTATCTGTACTGTACAGTTTACATTGAACTCCTGCAGTGCTAGAATGTAACTACTGATGTTACCCCTGTATAGACTGTACTGTAATACATACTGTAATTCATTGGTATGTGCTGTCGTTTTCTTTGGTATAAGCAGGCAAATACAGTAATAAATTCATTTAATTTACAATTAAAAATACAGGGCTTCTGGTCCACAGCTGCCACACATTCGTCACAGGGCAGCAGCCAGTCAGCAGCAAGGAGAAATAAATATCGTTCGCGGATTGTCTACTTTCAAACCTCCCGCCTCTGAGTACAGCAGTATTTCAGCATCCCAAGACGCGCTTTCTTTGCATTTCTCTCCACAGTACCGAAACATTTATAGTTACTTTTTATAAAGAAATGTAGCTGAATTTATGTTAATAATTGTTACAAAATTCGTCAATTTTATTTTTCTTAATAATTTAGCAGTAAAATGCATGAAAAATTATATATTGCCCCCTCGTCCTCGTGCTGGTTGTTTATGTTTGGGCGTAGTGCTTAGCAACCCAGCACGAGGACGAGGGGGTGTGGCGGACAAGGCGCAGACGTCACAAGAGCGTTACTGCGGGGGTTTCAGCGAAAAATGATTAGTTCGGTTCTCAGAAAAAATCCACATTAGACTTAAACAGCGACTGCTGGTCCACGTTAAAGTGGGGGGTTACTGTACACTTTTTAAAGATAAAGATGGTAATTCTCTAAATATCTCCTGGTCAGTGAAGAAATGTTCACCTCGATGACAGTGTGACTCATTTGACTTTGACTCGTGACTTAGATGATCAGCACGAGCTCTGGTTGCTAGGGTTACAGTGTCGTAGTAGTTACAAAAGAATAAGGGAGAATATAAAGATGGTTTATAAAGGTATATAAAAGCTGTGCAGGGTCGTTTGTCAGTGTTGCATTGATGCGTGTCAGGTGGTTCAACAGTTGTGTAAAATGTAAAGATTTGTTTTACAGCGTCAAAAAGCAAGTGTGTGTTTCTTGGTTGTGTGGGTTGTGCTCTTGAGTGTCCTACATGTTGCTAAACTCAAATGCATGCTGAGTATAGTGTGATTTATACGGTTTATATTTATATGAAAGTGTAAAGACTACAGCGTATCGACTGTAATCCTGAATCTCCATTAACCTGCAGTGTGGATCAGTGTTCGAATGTTCAGTGTTGATCTGGTGTGTTCCAGATCAAACAAGAAATAATAAAAACTCAGACAAGACTACAATAAAATAAAAGACCACCTCAACAAAACCGGCTCTGACAGAAAAACTTTCTGCTGGTTCGACACCAGGGATTCCATAAACTGTGGGAAGAGAATGCAAGTTGCATACCATCACAGTACGGTTTAGGTACAGTGCAGTTCCTGAAAAGTGCCATTTGATGTTCAGTTCCCAGACATGGACCTTAAGGATATTTCTATATGACACACTATGTTATCTAGCTGTTAGTGAGTGCTCCCCCTTCTGGATGCCTGAAGACTTAAAAGATCGATTTCCTACAGCGTTTATAATTCTGACCCCCAACACAGAGGGTTGGTCAGGTTAAGCTCTGACCTCTGATCTGTAAGTAAAAACAAACAGCGGGTGAGGTTGTGTGTCAGTGGCCGGGCAATCAGGAAACACCACATTACCTGTTCCAGACGAAATCCTCTTGGAGAGGCGATCAGACGCTCGCGTGTGTGTACGTGTGTGCACCAGAGTGTGTGTGCATGTGCATGTGTGTGTGCACATGTCAGTGCACGCATGTCATCACTTGGACAAGGCTCTGAGGGGAGAATAATGGGTTTTATTCTGTAAACACAAATCTTCCTGTGGCCTGAATCCGCTCCTGAACACCCCGTTAAACCAACAGTCCCTGGGCCAAGTCTGGTTTCTTTCTTTAGCTTTACCACCGGAGCTACAAGACTAATGTTGCTAAAGGACGGCGTGTAGCCTCACCTGGCTGCACCGCCTGACTACTTTCCATTCAAGCGTCGCTTTTAGAGCTTTCAGGAGCGAACATTCTGCCACTTCTAACTGCTGATCAGCAATGCGGGTTAATGGAGATTTGCTGCTGTCTTTACACTCAGAGTTTACTAATTATACTTTTATACATCTGACAGTTCGTCACTAACTAAATTACAGCAGCTGACACAACAACTAATGAATGGCGTGAGCAAAGTGCATGCCACTCCAGAGCACAACACACACAACCAAGAAACACACACTCACTGTTGGACGCTGTAAAACAAATCTTTACATTTTACAACTTTTTTTTGAGCCACCCAACGCACATCGAAAGTAACATTAGCAAACTATCCAGCAGAGCTGTTGCTTCCGTTACCTTTAAAAAACATGGTTTGGAGTATTTATCAGCACCCCATATTAATTCATAACTACTATGATACTGTAACCATAGCAATCACAGCTCCTGGTGTTGTACGACAAACAAGCATCCTGCAAAATTAGCCAAAGTCAAACAAGTGACACCAGCATGGAGGGAAACATCGTCTCACTGATGAAATATTTAGGAGCAAATACAAGAACAATTCACAATACAAAGTAAAGGACTGTTGAATTTTAGTGTGGAAGGGTTATTCAGTTCCTTGCTACCTGCAGACCTAAATCATAATCCACAAACCATATAGGGCTCCTTATAGAGACGGCACAAGTATTCTGATACGGAAAACAACAAAGGGGGATTCAATCAATGTCTCAAAATTTCTGTTAAACGTAGTTGGCAAAAGTGGGTTTGGTGTGAAAAACTCACCGTGAAAACTGTTCACAGTATAGATGGAACCAGACGTGTGCATCTAAAATATCCCTCACAAAAGATTCCATGACATGGTTTTGGTTACGCTGCCTGACGCCAGAGATTTGAGATGCTTTTGGTCCTAAAACTAAACCCAGTCATGGTGAAAGGATACTGATTTATGGTGAAGGGATACTGATTAAAAACTGGTTTAGCTCAGATTCGCTGCTATTTTTCTTTGCAGCAGTTCTGTGACAGCTGCAAATAATAAACAGCATCCCAGAAATAGATTGTTTGGAGAGCGAGTAGGCACGGTGAGACAGAAAACAATGTGTCATACAGTTTCAGAAACCACACAAGCAAGTCTAGATATACTCAAACTGAAGCCCAGTCATTACAGTACTTTGCAAAAGGCTCTTGTGCAAACTGGTTAAAGCCATTTATCTGAGCGGTGAAGGACTTTGACAGCAAATACAAAAGTTAACATGAATAAATGCAAACAAACAAGAAAGCAGTAAATAATATAATGATTTGGTATGTTTATAAAAAGTACTTCAAGTTTTGTGAGTTGGTTAGAAGAGCATAGGTTTGGTTCCAGCTTTTGCCTTTGCATGGATTCGTGAAAGTCCATCAGCAGCTTCTGATTTAATGTAATGAAGTATCGGTTGAGCTGAACCAGCTATTTTAAGGTATTTGATGAGGCATACAATGTAATACTGCGCTTCCATGAGGAGCAAACAGACAGAAATACGTAAGATCACTATTTACTGCATTAATATTATTTGTACACATTCTATTAGCTTTTAAAAGTATATTAAATGTTCTTAATGTTTTAAAAGTTCTCAGGTGTCTAAGACTTTTGAATGGTACTGAATGTCAATAAATGTTCACATCAGAACTTCAAAAGTTCACATGTACTTTCTTTAAATAGTCCTGGGCCCCTTAAGAACTTCAGCCAAGCCTCATTATAAAAGACTGGAGGCAGAGAAGCAGATGAGGGTCTGGGAAAGTCCCTCCTCCACACCGCTGTGGCTGCTTTTGATTGGTGGAAACTGTGTCTCATGTGCTGCTGATTGGTGGAGACCACATTCCATTTTTTTCCTTTTTCTGATGAAGCGCACAGCTGTGCAGCTCCACTTCCTCATTTCCCTCAAAGTTTTCAGGGCCTGAACAGGAGCAGTAAATAAATCACATTCCAGCGGCCTCTGTTCAGCCCTGAAGTCGTGTTGTTTTCTTATGAGACTGTTAAAGCCACTAACCAGTCACTACCAATCAAATTACACTACCAGTCAAAAGTTTCAGCACAAACTGAGATTTACCACATTTTCATGTTACTCACTTAATATTTACTTAAAATATACTCAATATTCCTTGCTAACGAATACATTTACAGTACATTCACCATTTGAGTACATAGTCAGAAAAAAATATTTAATGTGCCTGCCTCAGCTTTATTGTAATTGTAAAAAGTTTTATTGTAATTCTTTGATTTCAGCTAGATTTTGGCACCAATTCTCATGCAAGCTTGTGCAGATTTTAGAATGGTTTCAAAACACCAAAACATCAGTTACTATCTGGCATAGTGCAGTTTTTGATCGGTTGATCAGGAGTACTGATAATTTAAAATGTATCATTTTGCCCATAGACCTGCATTCATCGAACGTTGGCCATAGTGCCATCACCTCACTCAGCAAGCTGCTGGCAGAGAGACAGAGAAAACACTGCAGCACAGAGGAGAAATCAGCTGCTAAACTGTGTTCATTTGAGAGTGTTTATCACCACTACGACAAAAAATGAAGGCCAGTCTAGAATTTGTCTCTGCATACGATGTCAGACATACATTGTTTTTTATATTCTCTCATCTTACAAAAGAAACTTGTTTTATGTGACATATTTTAATTTATAGTCATTTATAGTCATTCACACAACTTCCCGGTGTTTATCAAGAATAAAAATCTGCAGTTTGTGAAATAAATGGAAGAGTAGTGCAAAAATGTTTTGAATAGTGTCTCACAGCAGCAATCACAGCTAAATCGTGTGTGTATGATGTGTGTATGTGTGTGTCTGTATGTACGTTCTGTATGTTGAGTAAAGCCAGTAGTGACAGAGTTCAGCTATGACGTGTGTATGTGCGCGTGTGATTGGAGGATCACACCGTCCTCTCCTCACCTTGCCCCGAGTCTGATCCTGGTCATCTGAGCCATCTCTGCTACATGTGTGTTTACTGTGTTTTTACTGTGCTCTCCGTGTGCGGGTTTGGTTGGAGTTTAATCCCACCATGACGAATAAACCCGAACCCGCCCAGACAAACACACTATACTCAGAACTGTTGTCTTGACTTAAGTAGTGCTTAGAATACACATGGCACACAAACAATTACATAACTTGAGTTCAGGGGTGCAGTAAAGCACACAAGTCTGTAAGGTATGTTTGTATATATATATACAGGGGGTCCTCAAGTAACAACAGAGATCCTACGACAGTGATGTAACCCAGATTTTGGTATAAGTCGTAATACACCCTAGGCTGTGTCAATCACCTGTCCTAACACAGTTGTAAAATCTAGAACATGAAAACACAACTAAGTCACAGAAAAAGAAAAGGACACTGTACTTGTACACTCTGCTGTAAAAACAGTTCCTTCAGAAGCCATGATAAAGGCCAAAAAGTCGCCACACAAACGAAATACTTGCACTTAGATAAGCATACTCCCTCACTTATAAGCCACGTCTGCACAGTCTTCTGCCGTGCACCACTAAACTAGTTCGCCTCAAAATGTCGTATGCCTAAACCCTCGTAACTTGAGGATCCCCTGTAACTGTGCAAAAGTCTTGAGCTCCCCTCATTTCTTCATATTTTGCTTACAAAGATCCAGACTTTCTTGTATTTTTAGTGTAGTGCTGAGGAACAGTTTTCCAGGCTTCCTAAAGGACTTTCAAAGACTCTCATTTTCAGGACAGTCCCTGATATATATAAATTTATAAAGATTGTAAAGGTTCTATGCCGATTAAAGGGGTTTCCCACAATCACACAAGCCAAGAACCTACTTGTGGGATTGATGTAAATCTGCCTTTGACAGTGTGTGTGCACGCATGTGGGTGTGTGTGTTTGTGCATGACACGTCAGACTGAAGTTTGCTCTGCACGCACTGGAAGAGCCCCGGGGTTTGGGGTGAGCAGCTGGCACAGTTCCAGATCCCGGGGTGCTTTTTTTTTTTTAGCAAGATTCTGCATAGATCATTTTACTGCCCCGTCAGATTCACCCCTTTCTTTAGTAACCATTCAGAAAATAATAGACTTTAGATAGAACAGGGAAACACACCCTGAACACAACTACAGAGAGATGAGTTCAGGGGAGAGTAATAGTAAGAGTAAGAGACGGAGAGAGAGAGAGAGAGAGGGGGGGGGGGGATACAGAAAAGGAGGGATAGCAAGAGTGAGAGAGAGAGAGAGAGGGAGAGAGAGAGAGCGAGGGAATGAAAGAGGGCAAGGGGTGGAGAGAGAAGAAGACAGAGAGAGGCAGCAAGAAAGAAAGAGGGAGGGAAAAAAAGAAATAGAATGTGGGAGAGAGAATGAGAGACAAAGAGGGATAGAGAGAGAGAGAGAAGGGGACAGGGAAGAGAGAGTGATATATGTAGACAGAGAGAGAGAGAAGAACAAGAGAGAGAGAAAGAGTGATGGGAGTTATGTTGTGGGAGGTGGGTCATGGCTGAACTGTTTAAATAATGATCCTCACTTCCTCTCAGAGGACGAGTCCGAGACAGAAAACTTCAGGGACACAGAACTTCACAGGACGGGACGATGATTATTACAAAACAGGATTCACTCAGCCAGACTGCAGGACTGTCCAACTGCCCTGGGTCTCAGTCTCAATTCTCACATTCAGATTTACACAGACGGGACTGTGGACTCAGGTCTGGACAGCTGTTCCTGACCCTCTCCTGCTTTAAACTTCCTGCTTAAACACACAGGACGGAAACGCTGTGGCTTTTTTAAGTCGGATGTGGTGGGGAATCGTCTTCCTTCGACCATAGCACGGTGTAGAAGAGAGGGGATATTTGAATTAGATGTTATTGAGTGTCCAGTATTACCTTTCCATGTCTGATGTTTTTATTTGCAGACTTTAAAAAGAACAGAAATGGTGCAGCCTCGAACATCTCCATACAGAATGAACATGTGGAAATGCTCATTATGACATTACTTGAACAGTGCAGCAAAATGACGGAGATTGAGATTGAGGCTGAGAGCCAGGGTGACGGTGTGAGGGATGTTGCTGTTGGACTTAGACAGCCCTAAAGAAAGCTGATCAGCCTGGCAGGCCTTAACAAATGGTTCCCTCCTCGGTCTGTCTGGAATTGCGAACTTTTTAGTTTGGCCTGATCCAAAACAACAGGTGTGAAAGATGCCTTGGAGCACCGTTCACACCAGAACCAAAATCACGACGGGACATATGACGAGAGAAAGAAAGTGAAAGTGACCGTTCTGTCATACCCGAACACACCACAGCACACAGTGTAAACAGCACAAAATTCTCCCTCTGCATTCAACCCATTCACCAAGTGAAGCAGCGGGCAGCCAGGAACACGCCTGGGGAGCAGAGTGTGGGGAAGGTATCTTGCTCAAGGGAACCTCAGAGGTGCTTAGCAGTCTTTTGATTCGAACCCACGACTTCCTGATTGCAGGGCGAACGCCCTAACCACTAGACTACCAGCTGCCATGAATGCTTGTGACAATGACAGAACACAGGTGATGGATGATGACGACAGGACACAAGTGGACACAACAGCAAGATGCAGGGGATGACGACAGGACGTAGGTGATGATAACAGGATGCAAGCAATGACAGGACACATGAGATGAGAACAGGACGTTGGTGACGAAAACATGACGCAGAGGGTGATGAGAGGACAGAGGGGATGACGACAAGACGTAACTGATGACGACAGGACAATGACAGGATGTAGGCGAGGATGACAGAACACACTGGATGAGGACAGGACATATGGGACGACAAATGTTTTTCGATTACAAAAACAGAGATCTGAGCCTGAGCTGCTCGACAGCAGGCCCAAAATTGAGCTGCAGCTGACTGCATCACTGTTTTCTGATTTGTAAAAATGTCATCACAATATCGAAAGAGGTCATTGTTTTTCTACTCTCCATTAAAAAAAACAACAACAATGGAAATACAAACACTACCTCCTGTTTGTACTGAAGATAAATTTGAGAGACAGTTTTTCTGTGAGAAATGCGAAGGTGAACCAGGACATTCCTAACAAGTTAGCTGGCTAAACACTGCTGAGAAAAAATAAAAAACACGAACAAGACTAAAAAATTAAAACATGTCACCATTCAGAAGGTGAAAATAATAAAACAAGATCCTTCAGTAAAGGACTGACAGCCAATGGGGAAAAGTACAGTTCCAAAATTAATTGGCATTAATTGGTATAAATGAGTTTTTATGATTTTAGGAGAGCTGATCAGACTTATCATACTCTCAGAACAGACACAGTACAGAAACATGATGTCACTGACCATCTATTACAGTCTAATAAATAAATCATAATCGAGCAGGCAGTGTGTGTTATCACACACACACACACACACACACACACACACACACACAAGTCCGCTATAAAAAGGAACCAAAACCAAAACCAGACGTTCTCCACTGATTCAGTGTTCCAGTTCCTGAGTCTCTGAAGTGGAAACACTGGTGGAAACTTCAGACGTGAGCAGCGTCCAGCTCAGCTGAGAACAGCCAAAAAACAAACAAGGCCACAAGTTCAGGCTGAGTTTAGTGACTTACTTAAAGTGGGCAATAAGCTTAATCCCCGCAAAACTCGACACAATTTCAGAGTTTTACAATTTGACCCTGCCAGGTCTCACGCTCTCTGTCCCTTTAATTTTCCATGTAACATTATCATCAAATTATTTACTCATCTTCATATTTATATATGGTAATTTTTAACAATGACACAAAGGGTTGAGGGAATAATGTAATAAGTTGTTTAGCCCCAAGATGCCACTCTCTCTCTCTCTCTCTCTCTCTCGTTTGATTATAGTGGTGAATCTTCCCCTATACATACAATAAGCTAAATAACAGTTTTTACCCAACCAGACTATGGTATGTTTTATCAGCTACAGATGTGTACATAATGATTATATTCATAGTTATATTCTGGTGCAATTTCTGCTTATTTTATAAATAGGTTCTAAGTAGGTATGCTCCGATCGATCGGCCGAAGATCGGTATCGGCCGATAATCACATTTTATGACTCGATCGGTACTCGTTAAACTT